>WYDI02027357.1:0-79183 GCA_009867235.2 Psittacus erithacus | reverse complement strand
CAAGCCCTGCCACTGCTTGCAAACTATTGTCAACACTATTGCTAAGCCCTGCCACTGCTCACAAGCTTTAACTACCCACACTCTCAGTGTTTTCAAATTCCTCTTCTGATCAGTTTTGAGGTTTTTCTCTTAGAAGAATGTTGCAGCTTAAAATTTTGCTTGCAAAGTTAATGGAGTTCTTAAATGGGGAGTATGGATGGTGCTGATCATTGACATTCTATTGGGGTAAGAGTTCCTGCCAGAATTTGTAGACCACTGTCACTCTGCCTGATGGAGGGCTTACGGAAAACCTATTAATGTATGTGACAGCTTTGAATCTTAAGAGCTGAATTATCAAATGAAATATTTTGATGAGAACTCTGGCCAAGGTATGTTTGGTATATGACTAACATCTGGGAAAGGCAGATTTATCTACATGAGATAGATGCTGGTGGTTCTTGTATGTCCACTTGCTAAATTAGATTAAATTAATTCCTGTTCTTAGTTTTTTTTTCACATGAGCAATTGATGTGGGTGCTACAGAGACTATGAGAATTGGGGTGAGCAATGAGGGGATAATTCATCTTCTACTGACAGGAATGTTGCCCCATCTGGTATGAGGGTGGGGTGAGCCTGTGCAAGGCTTGAGTTGGTAATGGTCTGTCAAAAATGGGGGTAAAGAGGGGGCTAGCCAGCTAGCCTGTGAGGGGAGGTGTCCACAAGACAGATTTCTGTAGTAAAATGTGGTCCATGCTGCAAGACAAAGATGGCGAATTTTTCCTGTAGAGCCTGGTTTAGCAGTATTGACTGAATGCAAAGCAACGGGGAAAGGAAATGGTGCCGCTGCAGAGCACAGTGATCCAACTGTGTGAAATCAGTGTGGGTGCTATTAAAATGCCATCTTCCTCTCCTTTCCCCCTTCCTTCCTCCTTCCCTCTCCCTCCGCTGTCAGCCTGGCCGAGGAAAAGTCAAATAACGTACGACTGTGTTCCTTGGCATCACAACTGCAATTTCCCTTTAGGGGCTTCAAACTCAAGAATGGGAGGTTTTAAATCTTGCTGATTCGTGCTATTCCAGCAAGTGTATGTGTGAGGAGAAAGAACAATGCCAGTTCAAAACAGAAATCACAAGTGAGAAATCATTGCTGCTAAATCAGGTGTTGCAGAGGCCAGTGGAAAATCAGATGCTAAGAAAAGTAGGAAATTACTTTGTTTAGAGCTGGGAAGGTTAATGAGAATGAATTAGGAAGTGCTCTCTGAAGTGTATTCAGCCCCTAAGGATTTCAGCAAAGTTGGAGGGATTTATTTACTGATTATCCAGACTATACAACTGGCAATAAGATTAAGTGAGGAATTTTGGAACATGCTGACATTTCTTATTTGCATCATTTACTGTGGAGATCATTTGTCGGTACTGCACTGAGTTTGTGGTGAAACAGGGCTTAGTCTGGCCCAGCAGAGACAGATCTGGTACTTCTCATGGCTCAAGGGATGCGGGGGTGATGTTTCCACGTTAAACTGTTTGTTTAACGTCCTCTTTTGCATCTCAGAGAGGAAACATCAAGTTTGTCTAGGTGCTTATCAGAGGAGAATTTCAGAGTATTTTCCTAGACATCATCAGTTATGGAAGAGTACAGTTATAGGTGACGCATTTCATTAAATCAACTAAAAATAAAACACAGGGCTGTAATTTACAGAGACTCTGCATTGGACACTGTGCAGGCTTCCCCACTGTAAGGCCTCCTTCAAGTCTGTCCCTCCCAGCACGCCCACAGCTATGCATGCTACCCTTCTCACGTATTCAAATTTCTTTAAACCAGGCTGGTAAGTGCTGCAAAGTTACCATCTTGGAAGAAATTAAGGGGGACCATGGAATAGGAGTTCAGTACAGGATCTAGGAAAGATAGAACTGTGAGTTTTAGTCTTTATTCTGGGTGCCTACCTCTAAAATGATCACACTTGGTGAAAAAAACATGCAACTCCTCTGTTATATACATAGACACATGAAGTGATAAACTGTGCTTTAAACATAATCTTGGGCAATGCGTTTTCCAGGATTTGCCTTCACCACCCATACACTGAACACTCACTTCCCCAATTTTTATCTCATAAAATAAGGCAGTTCATCATCCTTAAAGGAATCCTTCAGCTGAGTCTTGTGGACTGTTGCTAGAATAAGGAATATTTTGTCAGTAATCTTCTCTTGCATGGTTACTGCTAAGTAGAAGTCCTCAGTTTTGCCAACATTTCTTCTAAGAATGGTTTTGGTAAGGAGGTAAATAACAGGGATGAAAGGCAAAGGGTTATGTCAGTCTTTGTGATGATTCTTTTACTTCTCTGATCAGCATCACAGATGACTAATTCTCCTGCTTTCTGCTTTCATTGTCTTTGGTAGAAGCTCCAAGATTTCCACTTGTTTTCCTTCTTGGGGGAGCTGCATACCACAGCCATAGCTTTAATCCTTTAATCCTCTAACGTCCAGTTGATGCCTCCACCCATGGAGTACCTCCTTTCGCAGCAGATTATTCTGTTCCCTACACAATTCATGCTCACTGCTGGATCAGGCTGTTGCCTCTGGGAATGTGTTTCATGCATTTGGTAGCAAATGAACAATACATTTCAGCCTGAACATCTTCTGGGATAACCATCACCCTTCTAGCCTTCATCATCATTACTTGAATTCCAGCTACCTCACCACTATTTCAGAATTCCTAAAATCCACTGACCTCCTACGCTGAAATAATGGCAAATATCACACCAATAGTATCACACATCCTTTTTTTCTAATATGCTCTTATAAATATGGGCACTTGATGTGTTGTTATGACAAGGAAATTCTTTGACTGAGAAGTTTGCAAATTCCAAAGTAGTATTTGTTTTATAAACAAAGGTGCTGTTTTTCTTATGCCAGCCTCTTTCTGCTTTTGCTTGTCCAGCAGTCTGTTCTGAAAGGCATGAAGCAGCTGTTGGCTCCAAATCAAAACTTGCAGTGCAGGGAGGGTTATGTAAAAGTCCTTTGTGTGAGAGACGTACATGGCAGCAAATGGTGACATTGGAGTACAGATTCATTGAGGGGAGATGGCTGTTCATGGCAATGCTGGTTTTTTCTTTTACTTAATTTTTGCACAGAACGAACGGAAAAGTAGAAGATACTGGGGTTTTGTTTGGTTGGTTTGGGGGGGTTTGTTGGGTTTTTGTATTTTCAGAAACACCTTTTCTTGTTGCAGTGTTGTGGGCTCATAATTTCCATGATGCTTTGCACCCGGTATCACCACTAGCTGCAGAGGGGCTGGAGGGGCTGCAAGAGGTTGTCTAGTTCTTTCCCCTGCCTCAAGGCAGGGTATCTGTACCTAGACCATTTCTGAGGGATGTTGGTATAATCTGCAGAGGAGATTCTGAAACTCTTCTAGGCCATCTATTTCCACGCTTCACTGTTCTTACATATAACACTTTCCAAGCATTTGTTTGATACCTTTTCCTATCCACAAAGACACTCATCTCTCCCCTTCCACAGGTGGTTTCTTTTGAACTCATCAGTCCCAACTGATCTTAGCTTTTCCTTTCAAGTAATATTTTACAGAGCCCTGAACATCTTTGATGTTTTCCTGTGAACACTCTCAAAACGCGCCACAAATTTCTGGAAGTGTGATAACCAGAACTGGATGAACATTTCTTGTACTGATTTCATAATAGCAAGACATTGCTATTTGACTAATACTCTGCTCGTATTGCACTGCAGACACAGTTCCTTTTCTGCCAAACTGCTCTTAAGTGGTCATTCTCATGCTGTATATTTAAAAGTGATCTGTTCCTGCCCAAGTCAAATATTTTCTCTTCATAATGAATTTCACCTAGATTGTTAAACTGTTTCTCCAAGCCTATCATTTAATGTATTCACATGCCCTTCTAGTTTCTTCTTATCTTTAAATATAACAAGCACAGGCTATAATCCACCATCCTAAGCCTTAAGGTACATTTAAAATACTACCCATATGAAAGTCCCCTTGATAGAATTTTCCAGTTTGACAGCAAGCCATTGACAGCTTTTCTATGGAAAGGAGCATCCAAGGAGTAGCTGCAGGGAGAGCATACTTCCAGTAATGAAAATGTAATTTGAGATTGTGTCAAAAAGCTTTACTGAAGTCTGAAACATGTGGCATCTAATGTTAAGATCTGAATCCTGCTCTAAAAGGAGATTGGATTGATTTGACATGATTAGTTGTCAACCTGTTAAGAACTGTAAGACAAAAGTAACTCCAAATGTGTCGGAGTTTTCACATCATTCCTTTCAGTCTCTTAGTTCCAAATCAGCTTCTTGATTGAAGAAGACAGGGAGAGAGCCTAACGTAGATTCTGGATGTTTGGGATTGTTAAAGCTATGTAAATATCTGGTGAGCAGTATGTGGATTCAGTAAAAGATTTTAGTTAATGGTCTGTACTATACAATGTCTGTAACCACAAAGTATCTGAATAGACGATTGTTTAAGCTAACCCAGCAAATTAAATACTTTTGAATCAAATTTAGCTAGGCTATATCTTTCTTCTACATGGGTATAAAGTGAGACGTGTATAAGGGAAGGCCAGATCATAACCTTTGCTTGGAGCAGTTCAAGGCCGCTAATGAAAGCATAGTAGCTGAAAGGGGCAGCCTGTGGGTGGCTCAGTAAAGGCAACAGCAGTACAAAGTCAGGAGACGCTGAAAGCATGGAAGAGAGTGGCAAAGTCACCCTCTGTGAGGGAAAAGGACAGCTTCCAGGCTACCCAGGAAATGTTCTTTTTCTGCTGCTTGCTTTGTTGTAAATACACAAAAGTAATCTATTGTCATTTACTTGTGGTTCCTTTCAGCAAGAAAACTTCACTGTGTGAAGCCGTCATGTGGTTTCAGCAGTCCTCTGGCAAAAGGCACGCTATGTACAGCTGAGAGTGTCTTAGCTAAATTACATGTACAGCATCAAACTGCAATGAAGAGAGAGTATCAATAATCAGTTTTAAAGATTTAGGAAAAATCAGGGCAGGGGGTAGGACTACTGCAGTGCACTGTGTTGGTACATTAAAGAAAAACCTCACTTGGACAGGAATAGATAAAACAGATTATATATTCAGCAGCTGTTACTTAAAATGTAAATATATTCTGGATAGAATAATTACTTTTCAGGTGGTGGCGGTTGTTATGAACTTGCATCTGTAAATTAAAGATATGAAAGCAGCTGGTTTCTTGCTGCAGCCATGAACATGTTTCTTAGCATACAGAGTATTGCTTTACCACTGCTTTGACTTTTACCATTTTTTCAGTCACCTTCCAGTCTGCTTCCTCTCAGTTGTTTTTAATAGAATGCCTTTTTGATTACAGAAAATTGGTTGATACACTTCTCTAATGAAAATCCTAAGCAAATGCCCCTTCTTGGAACTGACATCAGGAATGTTATACAAGACATTCTTAAATATGCTGGCAGCTGCCCTGAATGTAATGAAATCATGGAAATTAGAAGTACTGTGCTCTCTGTGTGGCCAGCTCAGGACTGTTTTCAGTATGCTACCCGGTTTTGCTGGAATTTCAAAAGGAATCACTTTTCCTGGATTTTTTGGGTGTCTTTCTTCAAAATGCATGTTCCCACTATCAGGAAAATTATCCTGAAGCACAATTCCTTTTTTGGTTGTTGGTTTTGTTGTGGTTGTTTTTTGGTAGTTTTTTTGGTTGGTTGGTTTTTGGTGGGTTTTGTTTTGTTGGTTTTTTGATCGCACACAATTCCTCGTGCCTGCATCCCTTTGTACCACACTAAATCATTCCTCTTGCAGTAGAGAGTTTATAGTCTTCAGAAGGCCAATAACTTTTCTGGTAGAAATACACATGTAGGGTAAAACCCTATTCCCACTGCAGCCAGCAGTAAAATTCCCACAAACTTAAGTGCTCTAGATTTCACATGCAGTTTTCAGTCTTCTCTTGTATGACACTTTAGTTAATCCTTAATACATTCTTAGTACAGAATGTATCTAAACTCAGGAAAGGCAGAAGAGTAGTAATGACACATACCTTGTGTTATACTAGCATTTTTCCATGCAAGGATCACAACTTGTGAACAACTTATGAAAAGTTGTTCAACAAACTTTCAAAACAACTTATGAAAGACGGGAGTGCAAAGAATGGATATTATTCTCATTCACCTAAAGTGCAGAGAAAGTAGAAGAACCTTATCTCTGTGGCAATGGGTATGTGTATATAAGTGGAAGCACTATCCTGGTTTCCATGTTACCTTCCCTTTGTCCATGTTTTTTTCACCTAATGCTTCTCTATCTTTGGTGTATTTTCATCAGATATTCTGAGTTTGAATTTTCCAAGATGAATCTAATTTTCTTTACCTGGTTTTTAACACTCTAGATTCTTCCAGACTTTCTTTATTGGAGACTTGCAAAAGTTCCTAAAGTAATGGTGGTTGTATTTGTTAGAAGTAATATTATTCCATCCCTGTCAACAATTAATAGCAGTTTTAAGCAAGAGTCAACCAAACAAAAACTTAGCCCAGATTCATATGCTGTCCCTTAACGATTGCTATTGGAACTAGCAAGTTCTGGCTTGAGGATGGGAAGCACTGAAAGGGGATGGACGGTAGCTGCTTTGGCTGTTGGGAAAGGAGAAACGGAAACCTGTTTCCACCTTCTTCATTCTTCTTTTCTGTTCAGCACAAACATTCCATTCAAGAACAGTCAGAGAAATGCAAGGGGTTTCTTATGTATTCTGGTTTGGGTTTATTCATTGCCACAGATTTGCAAAAGCCTTTCTAAAATGCAGAATGGCAGGGACTTGGGCTGAGGGGTGGCTTGCACTGAAGCTAGAGTCACAGTGATGCTCGGTGTGAAACCTAGTTGTTCTGAAAGAATGGCATGGAGATGAACAGGGTGTCTACATCACTACTGTCTTGTTATGATGCCCAGCCTTACCAGGCAACCTTACTCTCAGATGCTGCTGTTGGCACAGTGCAGAGACAGCTTACAGAAGAAAGCCTGATAAGACCTACACTTGTAGTAGGTGTACTGTAGAGCACAGAAATCTGTTAGAAGCAGATTTCCATGTGCATGATGCAATGCAAACAAGATGGTTTCTGGCATGAAAAGCCTTCAGTTGAGACATCAAATCATTAAGAATACTATGGCCAGAAGCTTTCATAATAAATTACTGTAAACTCATGAAAGATTGATCTTTTTTGATTTTGGAGAAAATAAATCAACAGTATGAAGTCAGCTCTATTACAGTTTCAAACAACGGGCTATTACCCTTTGCCTTAAAGATCAGACAAATTACTATTTTTACTTTACATTCTCTTGATGAGGATAATGATAAACATCTGTCACTTTGCTGCTTAGCCAGCTAAGAATCCTATTGCAATCTGTAATTTAAACAGTGAAGAAAAAAAAGTACATGGACAAACTGTACTTTATATAGACAAAGAAGAAGAAAAGAAAGAGAACAGAAGTCAAATGCAGGGGAACTGGGAAGGGGCATTTTCAGTCTGCAGTACTTGGCTAAAATCTGTAGATGTATGACAGATGTATGATTTTCCATTTACTTGGTATTTCACAGGGAAAATTACAGTTAGTTTCTTTTCAGACATGGAGGCTAAGGAAAATAGTCAGTCTGCATGCTGTGAATTTTTGGCATATGCAGTTTATTAATGAAATGAGTAAGGTTTGTAAGGTAGTGTGTCTACTGATGTTACAGAATTGAAAATACTGTTTTTCTATCCAGAGTTCTTTGAGTGTCCTCTACAGTTCTATGATTTTTAGGTAGCACTGCTAATTATTTTTAAAGATTAGATGGTTTTCCAGTAATTTTTCTGTGATAAAAAAAAATCTGAACTTTTGAACCTTTGCTAAATAAATTTAGTTTTGTTTCTAAATGGTACATTGGTCCTTATTTCTTAACAAATTACATCCGTTGCCATTTCATTCAGACTGGACTGACCAAGGCATAGTTTACAAGGAGTAAATGTGAAGTGGTATACCTGTCAATGCTGCATGGGCAGAAACACACCCTGTGTTAGGGAATAAAACTAGGAATCTCTTTTTGGCTCAGCAAGAATGCATTTCATGCAAGGAGGAGGCTCTTTGGTGACATATTTGCGTATCTAGCTCTCATGGTCTTTCACTAATGGGTTAGCTACTAATTTCAACTGCTCTGTGAATCTGTAAAGCACTAGCGATGTGCAAATTTTAGCTAAACTCTATAGCGTAAATGCAGTGGTGCTGACAGGGATCTCACTGGTATATAAGTAGTTCTTGTTACCAGTTAATTCACTTTTTCAAGTATTTTCTGTTTCTTCATGTTATGCTTCTAGGTACCAAGAGAACAGGTTTATATTTTATTGTTAATGCTAATATGACTTTCGTGGTTATTTTCAGGAAGAAGTATTAAATGTCAATGTTTTGGGAAAGCACATTGTACTTTCCAGTTTGAAATTCCATTATTTTGGCATCTCGGAGCCTCAGAGATCAGTTTGATTTTTACCAAAAAGCTACTATTCTTTTTTTAGGTTTTCTTATATTTAAACAGGCCAGACCGAAGCAAGGTACATACCTTTTAAGACTTCAGTTAGATCCTGGTATTTTCTTTAATCAGGTCAACTGTTTACATACAAAGAAGTATTTTTTCTGTCCTATGAAAAAGAGATCTCCAATGTATAATGCAGCCAATGTTATGCTGAGCCTTCAGCAGTGGAACCAAAAGTGATGCTTTTGTAGTTTATCCTTCATAAATCCTTTGTTTATATAGGTGCTATTCACATCTAACAAGTTTGAGGCTGAACTGTGGAATTTGTCACAGCCTTAAGTAACAAGGAGGGGTTTTACCCATAGGAGGGTAGAATTCAGAATCCAGACTTGCAGCGCTGCTTTCCTTGCATGAGTCAAGCTGTCTGAATCTGAATGGTAAAAGATTTTATAACAAATAATATAGTAAGTGATGTCAGACATTTCTTGGGGTTTTATTTTCATTCTCTGTCTGAAGACTTTCTTTCATGTAAAATTACAAATTTGTGTGGAAATATATAATGTAATTTGTGAAAAAGGTCTTGTATCTTGTATTGCATTAACCTTTAAGGTCCAAATTTCATGATGCTAAACACTAATGTTAAACAGGCCAGTACTTTGTATTTTAACCTCCAGACATTCTTTGTGTGATTTATGTTGCTGGATTACTACAGTTTAAGCCCATTTTCCCCCCATTATATTTCCAGTTTACTGCAGTCTGAAAGACTTGACTTTTCTTTTTTCCTTCTGTGTAGACTGAAAACGATGAGAATGGCCAAGCAGACAATTTTTCAATGGATCCCCAGCTGGAGAGACAGGTGGAGACAATTCGAAATCTTGTGGACTCCTACATGTCAATTATCAACAAATGTATCCGAGACTTGATACCAAAAACAATCATGCATCTTATGATCAATAATGTAAGTAGCAGCCAGGGTTCTAAATTATTTTATCATGTCTGTCAAATTCTTACTCTCAAACATACCTCTTGAATACAGCAGCAACAACAGCATATACTAAACAGAACACACTCCCATAGATGCCACACTCTTAGACAAAATACTCCAATATTCCATAGTAGTAGGAAGTTCTGCAGCCTTCTTAGAGGCTGGCACACTGCTTTGAGTGCTTACTCCAAAATGCTAATGATGCAGTTAATTTACATCTTAATCAGAATATACTTTATTATTTAAAGGTAAATCAGGGATCTTTGGGTTTGGTGGTTTTTGGGTTTTGGATCGGGTTTTTTCTGTCTTGCTTTTGCTATAACAGGAAAAGGGAGCTGGGAGCTCCATCTAGGCAGTTCTTGAAATCACTAGAGCAGAGTCGTGCTTCCTTGATTTTCAGTTTGTAGCCCTTTGTCATGGTTTCTTAAAACAGTTCTTATTTTATTTGGGTTTCTTTATATTTTCAGGTTACCATTTTCGAGGGATAAATTTAGAAGCTTTGGACACTGCTGCTTAGATAAGCAGATGTGGTTGGTTGAGTTACTCTGTGTGTCTCTTAGATCTGAAGATTATTTGGTTAAAGAAATGGTTTGGAGATCCTGGTTTTTCACTGCATGAGGATATCAGCCCTCGCTTTCCAGCAGAGTTCTGCCAGTTTCTGCCCTTACTGAAAACTAAACTTAGTATTACTGCCACTGCTGCCATATGTATTTGTAATGGGGAGCACAGCTCCTGTTAGTTATGGGTAGCACCTTTTCTGTGAGATCATCAAACCAATCAGTCTTTACAATTACAATATAGTAGACGGCAAATCTGGCTAAAAAGTAGCATTTGCTTTCAACTCGGAGCCATCTCTAGCCTTCATCTGATAGATTTCATTAAACCTGTGGAATTCATGTTGTACATCAAGTGTTAAGTGCTTGGACTGGAAATTTCAATGGGATTTCCTGGTACATATAGGAAAAGCAGAATTTTTGCATAAGGGCAAGAGATCTTCTGTTAACTCCTTTAGGTTTAGGGGAGCCAGGCTCCAAATAATGCTCTACTTGTGGGTGATTTTTTACAAAAAAGCATGGGAACAATGGAAGTGTCCTTTTTTTCCTGAAATCAGCCATGCTCTGGACATTATAGGGTGTTTGTATTCTCTCTGCTCTTTCCAGGTCACAGGTAGCAACTTGCTGCTTTGACTCAGCGCAACTCCAGTGCCTTTTGAAAGGGCTGGCTTTTAGCTCATATTTCATAAACTGCAGTTTGGCAAGTAGTTCCTTTTGAAAGTTTACACTAAATTTTCTGCCACTCACCTCCTCATATGGAATAGTTTAAGGGTCTCTGAAGAGTGTGCTCTACTCAGAAGCAGAATACTGCTAGTTACATCAGTAAAGTCTGCCATGCTGGCTGACCATGGCACACAAAACCAACTGACTTAAAACATCATCCACCTTTCAGTTGACCTCATAGTCCATAGCTGTGTTTGGGCTTGCAAGTGAGCTAAGACCTGCACCTCAATCCTAGAATTTAAATTTGTGGCAAAGAATTAAAACATTTTAAAAGTCTGTGAAGAGTGACACTCGAAGCATGAGCGCACTTCTTTCTGTGCAGCATAGGCAGTAAAATACTGTATTTTACAACAGCTAAATATCAATCTTTTTGAAAATCAGCACTATTAAAAAGACAAAGAAATGCTTGAATTAAGTCTGCTGAGCCATGCCAAAAGGCTGTACAAAGACCTGGGAAGCAATGGAGCTGTGACAGAAGGTGGGTCCTGTTAAGTTGTGTGTGTGTTCTTGGAGTCTTCAGAAGTCCAACCCATTCACCAGGAACTAAGTAAAAACACCCTTCCTCTCTTCCCCTTTCTCCCCCTTAATGAGCATATTCTGAACTTTCTGCCGCCCCATCATGTTGCCTCCAAAACTCTGGAAAGAAACTGATCCCAAGGAGTTTGTTTCCATGACAATTGTAACCTCCCAAGTCCTGCTAGAACTTCCTTTCCACTTTGTGGGCCTATAAATGAGCACTTATAATTCAAGGGAAGTATCAGATTCAAACTCAGTGTACAGAAAATAATTAGATGCTGTCCCTAAGCATATTTTGAGGCCTAAGCCTAAATTGTTGTATTCCAAATGCATCCATTATTCTTCCCTTAGGGGGGATGTTGATTACCTTAAAAGAAAATACATTTACCACACAGAACTGCATTGAGTTACCATTAGCAATTCAAACATGCACAAACAAAACACACATTTCAGAATTTGTATTTCATGGTGCCTAGGTATTGCAGATTATTCACGAGGGGTGGTCTTACAGCAGACGGTGTATTATACTCTGTAAGCAGCGCTGTTATCAATCTCAGCTGAGTAGAAAAACTCCCAAGTACTTGCTACTGCCAAACTTAAGGTTAAGGAATGGGTTGTGTTTGCATTTGAGGCAGTGATATATGTTGTAGTCTGCCCACAGAGGAATGAAGGTGCAAGCCCACCTTACCCCACTTCAGTGTGACAGGACTGGCTTTGTGGCATTAGCATCTCAGATGCTTGCTATGGTTCAGCTCTGACTACAGGTTTGATGTCTATGAAGGCAATTGTTTTAAACAGTTCCTGTGAGTCTGTTTTCTAGAAAGGAGCAGAGGTGTGAGTAAGCGTCACTTTCCCTTCCTTTTCCAAGCTGGAGACAATAGAGAAAGAAGCTATTATGGAAGATCTTCCTTTGTCTAGTACAGTGCATCTGCTTGCAGAAGGCAAAAGGTTGATCCAAGTCTTCCCATTCCACAAGTGTTCCTGCTAGTGGCAGACAGGAATCTCATGATAATTGTCACAGGCTGATTTTTTTCAAACAGATATTTGTGGTTTAACAATGCTTTTACAATCAGCTCTGGCCTTAATCTAATTTTAGGACTTCTTTTTTTGAAGTGATGCCATTAAAATGCTCATTTCATCAAGCAGAATGTGATGCTGTTTAACTATGATATCTGTTTTTAATGTGGAGTTTTTGGCAATCATAAGGAAAGTAGTGTACTCTGGCTCTTGATCAGTACCATCTACTGGAAAACAGCATGAGACTCACGGAAAATTTTTGCAGGCTTTGCTGAGAATTTGTGCATCTCCTGTCATACATGAATGGAAAATGACAGCCAAGCCCAAGCAATATGGTTTTAGTTCCCTGTAAATTCTGTCCTGGCCTTCTTTTCATGCTAGGTGACCATAAAGGGTCCCATGCCCACAGAGTCTTGACTGTTCTTATTGACCTTGTCTGAACACAAACATTGCCTTAGTCTAACTGTCAGGATTTAAATCTGTGGTGCTGAACTAGCACAAACCCATGGGCAAACAGAGCTCAGGTTTATATAATCAGAATTTTGGGAATGTATTATTGTTAGTATCTCCAGCTCAAAGAAGCTTTATAGAGCAAAAAGCCAGATGAGAAATAGATCAGAACAGTAATGAAAGTCTCAAATGCAAGGATTTGGTAGGTCAGCAGTTGGTATATTTACCACAGTCTTACTCAATCAGAGTATCTCTAGCTTTTTATCTCTCTTAATGTGGCCCAGGTTTCCATAACCAGGAGAGCATAGCAGAAAATCAATATAGCAAATTAGATTACTTGGAGACTTCTCCCTTCAGTTTGAATGCGTATGGATGAGATATTTATAATCTGACAAAGTTGTTGTAGATGAAAGACACCCTCTACAGTAGGGTAAATTGTTGCTAAGAAACTAATTGACAGGGATGTTATAAAGCCTGAAAATTCCCATTCCCAGGGGAACTTAGTATCTGATGGTATTGGTGATCACAGATGGCTGCTATTTACCTCTCAGCCATTTAAAATTGGGCCAAAATGCCAGCTGACTCCTAGGCACTGTTGGGAGGCCTGTCTGAAATGAACTATAAACGTAAGTGTCACCATAGAGAGACAGACCAGTGTTAACTCCACCATGTCCAGTGTTTCAAAGATAGTTACAAAAAAACAGGCCGCAGCACCTTGTGAAGTGACTGCACAAAGCCATCATATCCTCACATGTGAGTCGTTGTCTCAGAATACAGCCTCCTAATTGCATTAAGCCTATCTGTGTGCAGGCAGCTGCTAAAAGGTCCAGTCCATCCTTTTCCAGCTGCTCTGCCAGCTGCACGTGCCCGCCCTTCCCTGGGCCACAGCTAGACCTCAGGCTGCTGCACCATAAGCTCCATCTGAGTTCAGCGTATTTTAGACCCTGATCTGACCTAACAAAAATTGCATGACCAGTAGTATTGTTGTAAGGTAGTAGAAGAAACTGATTAAACAGAAATATGTCTCCTGGTTTCATGGATCTCACACTGTGTTTGTTCAGTATTGTATTTTCAATAGGGTTTGGCTTTGTTGTTTTATTTGTTTGGTGTTTGGTTGTTGGTTTTTTTTTGTCTGATGAAACAGGTAAAAGAATTTATCAACGCAGAGCTCCTGGCTCACTTGTACTCTTCTGAGGACCAAAACACTCTAATGGAGGAGTCAGCTGAACAAGCACAGAGGCGAGATGAAATGCTCCGCATGTACCAAGCACTAAAAGAAGCCTTAGCAATCATTGGTGATATTAGCACTAGCACTGTCTCAACCCCTGCACCTCCTCCTGTAGATGACTCTTGGCTTCAGCAGGCCCGCAGGTAAGGATCCTTAAATCTGTACTGCAATGAAATTTAGGACCAGCAGACATTGCCAGCATCGGTAGCTCCCCTCCTGCCTGTCTTTTTGGACAGATACTCCTGCAGTTTTTAATCACATTTGTGAGGGAAAATAAATAATTTTCCCACATATACTTATCTATGGCTATGTATGTGAAAACAGACAGAATATTTGCCTTATAGAAGACCATCCTGTGGATGTATAGTTTGTCTGATGCTTCAGATAGCAGCCACTTGTCACCCCAATTATGCATCCACAGAGCATCTTCTTGCAAGCTCTGCCTCCATGTCCTAGAAGATCCACTTAACATGACCGGAACTCTAATATTAAAATCCATTACATCTGCTTGCCTGGGCAAGTTGTGAATGCTCCATTCCTGGCAGTGTTCAAGGCCGAGTTGGACAGAGGCTTGGGTATCATGGTTTAGTGTGAGGCGTTCCTGCCCATGGCAGGGGGATTGGAACTTGATGATCTTTAGGTCCTTTCCAGCCCTAACTATTCTATGATTCTATGATTCTTTGCTCATGTTTATTTCTGACTACTGTAAAGCATGCTGTTTGTGGGACAGGTGTGAGAATTAAACATATGTGATGCTCTGTCACTGACAACAAAGGAAAATGGCAAGATAAAAGAATTGTCATAGGCATAAAAAAAGGCTTTGTGTTTAAAAATAATAATAAAAAAACAATCAACTGAACAAAAAACCCCATTACCTTACTGAACTTTTAAAATTTCTGGTATTTCACTAGATCGCCTCCTCCAAGTCCCTCAACTCAGAGGAGGCCTACATTAAGCAACCCCCCAACCAGACCTTTATCTGGCCGAGGACCTGCTCCTGCAATCCCATCTCCAGGCCCTCAGTCAGGGGCTCCCCCAGTCCCATTCCGCCCAGGACCATTGCCTCAGTTTCCAAGTGGCAGTGAAGCTCTTGGAGGACCTCCCCAGGTTCCCTCTCGACCAACCCGGGCTCCTCCCAGTGTCCCAAGGTAAGATATGTAATCTTCCTGGTGGTGGGCATGGTTCTCTCGCTCTAGCATAACAGACAGATTCTGCATTGTATTGGAAAGTTGAGCACTGTTGAGCAAGTCTTACAAGAAAGCAAAATCGGGTATTCCCTGCAAAGAGACAAAGGCATTTTGAGGAAACAATTTTTAGCACAAATATGACTTTTTTTTTAAAGAGATTAAGTTTTTTCATGAAGGAGGAAAAAAAAAAGACATTTCCATCAGTCAGTTTGAAGACACTAGATTTTGTTATATTAAAAGCCCCTGTTCTGGTTGTGCCATATCCACGTAGGGGTTCACGCAGGGAGAGGTCACCTACCACTCTGCCAGAAGAATGGCAGCGGTACAACAACTCACTTCTACCATTCTGAGTCTTCACCAGAGGAGGTAATGGCTTTTCTGGGAGAGAACAAGAACAGTCCTTGTAGGACTGTGGAACAAACTGATAGGAATCTGATTCTTATTCCACCAGGCAAGTAATTTACAACCAGTTGAAAGCAGTCCATAGCTGTCTAACAGTGTAGATCATATGATACTAACCAAGTAGTTAAGGAATAGGATTGTCATAACCACATCATTTCCTTTTCTTCTCAGGGCTTTGCATTTATCAGTACTTTTAAAAGTAGCTTTGCATATTTTATAATTTTGTGTGGCAGTAACTTCTTTCTATAAATAAAATGTGCTTAATATTTATTTTCACAATGACATAATACTCATATATATACACACATACATACATACATACACACATACATATATATGTGAAAGCCTGTTTCTGAGGGCTTTGGTAACTTCCTAAATTATGAGAGGCATGGACAGAATAGGCAATGTTGGAGCAAAGGATTTTCTCCATTTTTAATAAATCAACTGTTACATTAAAATTAGTCACAGTTTAAAAAAAAAAAAGAGCCAGTTAAATAGAAACAAAATGTGCACATTTTCCATTTTAGAAATGGTAAACGAGAAGAGAACCCTTGGAGAAAAGCTTTCTTTTAAGTAGGTGAGATCTGTTGTAGTTATCAGTAACAATTAAATTTGAGGTTCAGTGGGTTTAATGTAATTTCCCTTTATAATATGAACAATAAATAAATGAGGTATACCAAACACATGAAGTATTTTTATATATTTGCTATGAAAAGGCCACTGTTGCATAAAACACACTCTGTTCTTAGTGGATATCCAATAGCTTCCAGTAGGACTGCTGGGGAGAAACCTAGAATTGCCTTTCTGGGTACTAAACTTTGTGCTGGAAGGGAAGAAGTCCAAGCAGCATCCCCTTGTTGGGAGAGTCACAGACCGAGCTAAAGGGCACTGGTGCTTCCCCTGTGCCATCACAGGATAGATCACAGACTAGATACAGAAAATGAGGTCCAGTGTTTCGTCAGTTGTACTACTGGAGAGAACCATAGCTCCCTTGGTCTGTCTCACCTGCCTTGCAAATGAGCATGTCTCCTTTGTCCTGCCTGGCTGTGATTTTGCATGAACAATGCCTTCCTGAGTTTGTTTGCCAAGAGCATGTCTGGGGATAATCTTCTGAAGCTAAAGTGATAGGTGGGATGGAGACCAGAAAGGAATCTTCTAGCTCACAACACACTCTTGGGTAAGCAGCCTGCAAACAACTCAGTTCGGGACTGCCACTGGTGGCAAAGCAGTGGCTGATAAAGGAGGTCAGTGTTTTTAAAATGCTGTAGCTGGATATATAATTGAATGTATGACTGCTTGACATATTTGTGGAAAAAATATCTGCAATACACATCTTCTGGACTGGATCCTAGTTCTCTGTTTTACAGCTATGAAAGCCTCAGACATAAAAAAATCTCAGCTGCTTAAGAATGAAGGAAGGGTTTGCCATTTTGCTGAAACTTCAGGTTTCTCCTGCTGACTAAACTCCAAGAGAGGAAATCCCAGGGAAGGGGCTGCAGGGGAAATCACCTGAGGGGGACAGTGTGGCTGGCTCCTGTGCCTATTAAATGTTTCTTTTGAGCCCTGGAATTTCTGCTACGCTTGGTCTGGTTTTAATAACAGCCTTTGCAGGATCATAGGAAATTGAGTCAGAAAATGGGTCTGAGATATTAAAAGGGGAAAAAAAAAAATAGTTTTGAGGAAGAGTTCTTGTGGAAACCTGAGCTTTCTCTGACTTTTTTTTTGAACTGGGGCTCTATGCTCTGACTGCTGTAGCACCATTTTCTGCAACGATTCCTTGAAGTGTCAGGATCTCTCATATCTAGGGAAATAGTTCAGCTTCCTGAGAAGATTGTTGTATTTTTAAAGTTCATCTAGCTTTTTATTGCCGCTCCCGTCACTGTCATGTGGAGCTGAAAATCCTGACATGCTGAAGAAATATGAGCTTTGTATTTTTTCCTGTTCTGCCTTAAGATAAAAAGATCATTTTCAGGAGTAAAACTTGGACTGTCCTTTTCCAGCGAGTGGCTGAGCACATGTCTGATTTGGAGAATTGGGCACCTTATAGTGGGATAAAGCCTGCTTTAAACAAATCCGTTTTGTTCCTCAATTCCATTAGCATTTAATCGAAAGAATTGTAAAGAATTGGTGAGCTCTTGGCATTTTCTCATTGTTTCTTGCTTACTGTACAAGGAAAGGAAAATAGTTAGGGGAGCAGGAAATAATTTTCTTCCTTGCTTCGCTCTGATTCTAAAGCTGTTTTGGGTTATGTGCTCTGAATATTTCTGTGAGGAAACAGAAACTATTTGCATGATACATGCCTCTTTTAATTAATCCCACTTGAGGTGGGTGGATCTCTCCCAGCAAAGCCTGTGAGTAAAGGCCCCTGGCTTTAAGGGCTTGATGCCAAAGCATATATGATTTGTGAAATATTCCCTGCTGCCAGAATTTAGATTATTCCCCCTCCCTCTTAAAAGCCTGCAGTAGTATTTTGAAAGAAAATGCAGCTGTGCACTCGCTTCGGTAAGATGGCTTTAAGCAGGCACTAGAGCCACTTTAGCTTACCATGATGTATGTTTGCCTGCCTGTTCGGAAAGCCTATCTTTGCTGATGCAAATGCCTGAATGTGTATTTAAATTAAGATTTGGCCTTCTGTTCTTTCTGTTTGGTTTGGATTTTTTGTTTGTTTGTTTGAAGTTGACCTATATATCATTTCCATGGATTAATGAGATCCCTTTTAGCACTCAGTTCTGTGAATGTATCAGAGGGGAATACTGTTCAATTGTGATTTTCATGCTTATTTCATTTTCCATAATTAAGTGTTAGACTTTCATAAGACACATTATCGCTAAACTGATGGTGTTGCTAGATTTAATTTTACTTTACCTTAATTGACAGCTTTTGTTTTCTTAAATAACTTTTGCAGTTAACATATTGGCTTATATTGGTGGACTTGGCAGTGCTAGGTTAACAGTTGGACTTGCTGGTCTTAAAGGTCTTTTCCCACCTAAACGATTCTATGATCTTGACCAATTTCAGTTCTACTGTGGATGCTTTGATTTATGGCTTTTAAGTGTCCTGAATGGGAATCTCAGCTTTGCCACAAGGAAAACAACTGAATCGGAAAGGTTTTTCTCCTGGCAGCAGAGCCCATGGTGTTAGTGGGGGTGGGAGGATGCTCCCGTTTTCTCTCTGTGTCCTGCTCTGCAATGATACTGTGAATTCATGAAGGCTTTCCCAACAAAGCACTGGAGACTATTACTCACTTTGTCATTAAAACATAAGGACAAAGTGGAATCCTGGGATGGGTTAAATAGGGGTCTTTAAAAGGCTGAACCGTCCACTCAAGCAGGCAGGAGCATAAATGCTCCTGTGAACATAAATGCACCTGTGTCTCACCCTCAGCCATGCTGGTGTTCTGTCCCTGGGGGCTGAGAGTGGAATTCACATGTGAGGCAAGCACCGGGGAGAGAATTCATGCGCTGTTCATGAACAGTCTCATATTCTCCTTACAGTTTACTTCAATCCAGAGCCAGCCAGCATGGAAAGGGTTGATGGCTACTATGCAGCTATGTTTTATTATGCCACTGAGGCTAATTACACGACCTGTTGGGTTTGTAGCTAATCTGTGTTGTAAGCCATCATTACATATTTCTGCCAACCCAGCACAAAAAAGTACTTACACTTGACGGTAATTACAATCAGAAATTTCCAAAGTTCAAGCGCTGCAGAAAGCATCACTGCCTGATGTCTTCTAGTGCAGAAGCTCTGTACTCTGCTAATTGCCAAATATCAACACTAAATAAGTTTTCTGTGATGGATTTTTATGGATTAGAGTTCTTTGGAAAATGTTATGTAATGTCTAACCCTGTGCACTGAACGATAAGGAGATCCTTTGCAAAAATTGCATGTGATCCTCTAATTAGAATCTGTCATAGTGCATAGGCATATAAGGCCAGAAGGGTTATCCTGCCTTAGCTTGGGAATCTCTTCTCTTCTGAAAGTTTGACCTTGCAGACTTAAAAGCTTACAACTAAATCTTTTAATGGAATATAAATAATAATTGAATAGCCATTGTATCAAACTCTTCTGGCAAGATGAGTAAGTGGCCACCTTAAAGCATTTGCATGCTGAGTTGGATGATCTCAATCTGAACACCGAAGTAGAAAAGCACAGCTCTGTCCAGCACCAGCATCCATTTGTCTTCTTTGAATGGATGTTCAGTGAAGGTTATATTCAAAAAGTATAATCAGCAATTAGGAGTGTTTCATGCAAAGAGACAAGAGCGTTAGGTGGAGGGATTTAAAAATCTTGCTGAATTTCAGGGGAAAAGGAAAGCCAAAGAATAACTAATTTAATTCTGCATTTCATGTCTGTGACCAAAAGAATATAGAGCTGCAGAGGTGATGCAAAGCCACAGCCCATCAAAGTAGGGGATACCACTCTTCCATAATCAGTACGTTTTCAACCCTGCCTGTCCAAGGACCCAAACTCACGACTTATGAAAATATCAGTTATGCTTTCTGTGATTTCTCCCCTGGGGGAGGACACCCCTGTGTAATTTTTACCCAGTCAAATTTACATTTGTTGAAATGCACACCCAGTCTTATGTTCCTTTTGCTGCTGGCTGCTTTCAAGTGGGAGACTCCATTTATTTTCCCTTATCTTTTAGAAAGGAGCTCTAATTTTTCCCCTCCTCCACTGGCTCCTTTAGCACTGTTTTGTTTTCCCTTTTTTCTGCCCTTCCCTCGCTGTCCCTTTCTTGACCATACAGTTTGCTTCCTCTTTCACCTTCTCCCTTCACTTGGTTTCCTGTTCAGTACATTTGTCTCCCTTCCCCATTTATTCCCTCCTTTCCTTCTCACTGTCTTGTCTTGGTGTCTTTCCAATTTATCCTTTCCCTGCCACCTTTTTAAATCTGTCTCCTGCTCCTTGCATTTCTATCTTCTTTTGAAGTTTTTCAAACAGTTTTCAAACCATACAATGCAGTATTTGGCAGTCTTTCTTAACAGCAGCCTGGTGTCCGTGGCTGTGACAACCATTAGAAACACTAGCGACACTACTTAGGATAGCCATACCATCATGTGCAAAACCAGATGAGGGATACTGGTCATCTTGCAGCTTCAGTCCTAACAGAAGCCATGAAAGAAGCAGCATTCTGAATGAGGATGAATATTGGATGGATGGGTCAAAAAGCAGGTTACAGCAGGTTTTAAAAACATGTGAAATATCACAACTCCCACGGTTTCATTATAATTCTGCAATACCAATCTTAAAAGAAATTGGGAACAGCATCTGCACAGAACTGATTCTCTAGCTGTCTGAACTGTAAGGCTGTGAAAGAAGGGTCTCCACTTCTGCTTCAGGAGCTCCCCTGATTGCTGCTCCTAAAAGGATGACTTTCTTCCAGACTATCATTCGGGTTTTGTTCACTGCCTTCCTTCATATACCTCATCTCCAAATGACTGTCTGGAAGATGAAGTAAAACAAAGTTCATGAGATGTCAGACACTGCAGCCTAAGTACTACCTCTGCTGCCACTGACTAACTTCCATCAGCATCTCCTTTCATCAGCTAGAAGCAAGTTCTCCCCCTAGGAATTTTCTGATGGGCAGTACAATTTGACAGTTGAACAAAGGTATCTGAAGAGTCACTTGTTCTACATGGAGTTCAGGTTTGATCTCATTTATTGCATTTCAATACAAGTTTTCATTGTCTTTAGTATTGTTCCTGAGTTACTTTCTTCTGTCTTATTAAAAAAAAACAAACAAACAAAACCACAACAGTTTTTACAACTGAAGAGATCTGTTTGATTGGAACCATTGCAAGTTACTTTCAAAGTTCAGCAAAGAGGATCAGGCTGTGAAACAGCTCTTCATTGCTCTAAGTGAAGACCAGTCCCATGTAAAGTAAAAATGATGCGAGAGAGAGAGAGAGACAGAGTGGACAGAAAAAGAAGAACCTAAAAAGAACTGAAAAAGGTGGTTCTGGGATAAAGATGATGATGTGAGTGCAATCCTCCAACACAGTGGAAGCCTGCCTTGGGACTGTCAGCTAGTAAACTGAATAAGTAATTTATTGTTACATATTTTCAGCAAAAGGTGTTTTTGTTTGTTTGTTTATTTTCTTAATCTTTTCTCTCTCCAGATACCATTAGTAGAAGGAAGTGGTATTTATTTTCAGTGTCTCTCAACTTGAAAAAGGAAAGTAGAGTCAAACAATAGCAAATGCTGTTTGCCAGAAATATAGGTACTTAAAGATGTGTTTTGTCCCCAGTAATTATTTACTCTCATAACAGAGTAGTTTAATAAAAGTTGTCATGAAGGCTATGCAGGATTAGAGCAAGGGTGTTTAGCAAGCAATTTCTTGCCTTGTCTGAAAGAGTGGGCAGAACAACAGTGGATTTCTAGCCTTCCATATTCTAGAAGAGAAAACGTATAACAGTAAGTACAGGGAAAGCAGATGTGATGATCTGAACTTCCTGAACCTGCAAGCATCTTGAAAAGATCTCCTTGAAACTCTCCTGTGCCCTGCAAGCCGTATTGGATCATTAGTGAATGAGGACACTCAATGGCTACACTAAGAACTATGATACTGATAATCATGTTAGTTGTCATCATGGACAGGAACAGGTACAGCTCCAGCTGGAGGTGACAACCAGGATGTTTCCTCCCTTTTTTGCACCAAGGTAAGTAAAGAGGAGAGAGGCAAAAAGGCAGAAGGTCAAAGGTGAGTAGGAAGGAAGAACAGAGTGGTCAGAAGTAGATGTGTTCAGAGACAGGCTACATGACTCACACTGATGCTGAACTATGCAGCTAAACAGTTGAATACATAAGACTTGAGCTACTATGCAAAGATTAGGTGTTCCTCTGGCTGATTTTGTGGCACTTCTGTTCTCATCTTCTGTGGACAGAAGAAGGTAGAGCAGCATTCTGAATGTATCACACAGCGCTCCTGACTCTCTTCTTCCACAGGCAGCTTTGATTCTCTTAGCCATCCTGACCTAGGTTTTCTGAAAGGTTGGGACAGTCCTCCACTAATGTGCTGCATGCTTGTCTACTTGACACATTCCCTGCTGAAGGGCAAACAAGAACACATGGTTTGTTAAGAATAACAGTCTTTCTTGGTCGCTCCATTGAATTAGTTTTTTTGTTTATTCAAGCTGAGGTTTACATATGGCAAATTAATTCCCAGAAATGACTAATTCAAAAATGCAACACCCACATAAAAATACACACATATTTGTGTGTCTGATAGACATTAGTTTATGATGGTCATATAGAAAACCTAGCTCAACTTGCAAATAATAAATTAATCTAGCGGATCATGGTATTTTGGACTTCTTTGCCTCTAAAAGGATTATCTGTATTAAATTAAATCACGCATAGAGGAATCTGCGTAATCCTAATGCTTTGGAACAGTGTTAGCATTGGAATTAATGGAGATTTCTGTTGCTGCAGTATAGTGGTGGCTAGTGGAAGGACGCATCCTTCCCATTCACTCTTACTTTCTTGTTTTTTTCACTTAAAAGAAATAGGTATCAGATAAACACCATAAACTAAGAATTTTAGCTTGCTTACATTTAACACAAAAATTCTTCCACTGACAGAGTATTGTGCAGCTGGATCATTTGAAATAGTGAGATTCAACTGTATGTATAGCTGTGCAAGTATCTGGCAATACAGTCACAGCACACCCTCTATGCATTTGTAGAGCCTGATCGTATGTGTTCTGCCAGAGAGCTACCTCCGAACTGGCATGCATCTTCAAATACTGTGCTGTGTGCCCCGGTGCCTCTATTCCTAACTTACCTGCTGATAGTAATCCTGTGGGCATGCTTACTAGAAACATTTTATGTTTAATAGACCATTATGTTGAGGCAAGGGACCATCTCAGACATATTTCCCAACAACTTTTTCCTTTCGTTACCACTGAGTGCTGTTTCTCATATCTCCCATAATCATCATCTCCTCATGACTCTTGGCCGTGATTCCTGCTTTATTCTTGTTGTAGTTTAAGCCAACTCTTAATATCATCATCCTTTTTCTGCCTTTCCTACTTTTGTATAACCTGTGTCACTAGTATTAAGTGCCTTTCCTCCTCTCAGTTTTCCCACTTCCACTCAAGATGCTTTCTCCTGAGTTGATGTTTGTGAGACTCCAAAGTAGCCATGCTGCATCTACAGTAGGCCAGAAAGGGTTTTAAGTATGCATAAACTGTAGACTAACTAATCAGGCCTAAACCCCATGTTTTGCCTCTACTCTTCAACCATGATGGCTACAGTAGTTTCAGTTCTGGTTTGGATTTTCTTCCAAATCCAGAGACTGATGGAGTTACCATATAAAAGTTAGGTTGATCTAAGAACCAGAAAAAGTAAAAGCTAAGCTGCCCGGGGTCTAAGGATCTTACTGAAACAGAGAAAACTGTATAAAAATAAGGCATTATAACTACCCCAAGAACCAGCTACCTAATGTCTCTAAATAATCACCTAAACAAGAAACTATATTTAATCCTCACCTGAAATCACTCTTTTATCTTCTAATTGTAAGCATCACACCTACATTTGTATTGTCACTTAAAATAAAATTTGTCTGCAGTCAGAATAAAGCTGCTTAGGATTTTGTTTAACAATTTTCTCATTAAATTCTGCAAAGACGATGTCATGTATCAGGGTACTGCAACAGGGCTGCATTATAGGGAAACCAAGATCATGGAAAACAGAGAGAATAATGGACTTTTGTTTACAATTTCAGATCTATAAGATATATGCCATATATAAAATATATGGCTTCCACAAGTGTTCTTTGGTGGTCACAAGCACACAAGAATGTAAAATGAAGTGGAAATAAAAGCCTTTTATTTATAAGTACGTTAGCTATGCTCCAAGAAGAAAAGACATCTTCTTTGAGTGGGGCCTCCTGTGGTAATTACAGCCATGCTTTACTGAAAGCATATTTTGTGGACTCTGTGTAGGGAGCAATAGCCCTTCTCAAAAGGCAAATGCTTGAAGAGTTCCCGTATGTTTCTGATCAAATTTTAAGTCTAGACTTGCTTGATTTAGTTTCTTTTGCTCTGCATTTGCCTAGTTAAAGCTTTTAGGAGTTCTTTTAAAACTGGAAAAATGGAGTGCGCTGCTTGGGTTAAAAATAAATGTAAAACTTCTCCTTTTTTAAAAAGGTTTTGCATGGGGTAAGAGTTACCCTCTGTTCAAAACCCCACTGAGCTCTTCAAAGGAGGAGTCTCTGCAGCAACATCAGGGAGTTATTAAATACATACTTAGTCCACAGTTTTCATTGGTAAATTCTTTATGTCTGCTTAATGTGTGCGAGTTAGAAGAACTGATTCTTTCTGCAGACTCGTTTACTCAACCCTGGGGACCTATGATCCCCTGCCCCTTTAGCACTAACTTTTACAAACACTGTTTCCTTTTTTTTTTCAAAAACAAGAAAAAAAGACAACATCAACAAACCAAACGCACAAAAAGCCCACCCCAACCCCCTCAGTCTAACAAACTGCAACAGAGCTGCCCGTTAAAAGAGGCCAGGCAGCAGGACTTAGCCCCCAAACTCGAAAACCCAGCTGAAATGTTGGAGACAATAAGCAAATTGGAATTACCACAGCAGTGACATTTTTATATGGAGCTTTCTATGAACTTGGAGCCGTCTTTGGGGGCCTGGGAACAGCTCAGCACCGCAAACGCACCCGCGGCTGTCAGAGTCAGTCCGGTAACACAGAGAAAACCACCATCTCTACCGCTATCATCTGCCGGCCTCAGACTAAACATTTAATTGGACTTAGTCACATATTTACTCACTGACATGGCAGCTAGTGCGGAGCAGCGATCTGGGGGAGGTTGTTTTTCGCTGGTTTTCCCTCGCTCCTGTCCGCAGGCAGGCTGGAGCTCCCCCTGCCGCTCTGTGCTCCGAGATTTCTGCCCGTTTGCTCCGCGTTACTCCACGTTCGGAGAGTCTGGCAGCGTTCATTTATGTAACCTTTGTTCAGAAAGCAATGGTGCCGAAATCACGCTGGGCTTCCCTTGGCTCTGCGTTTTTCGGAGATGCCTGGGACAGTGAGGAAAGTGGGACTACACCTGCAAGGAGTAGTCCGGCGCTGCCTGCCGGCTGTGTTATCCCAAGGTGGCTGTTTCGGCGCCCAGACTCCTGCACGGCTCCATCACAGGGAGCACTTGCGCTCCCAGCCACCTGTCGAGGCATAAAGGAGGGGAGAGGCAGGAGGTGCGTGGACTGGTCTCTCCTCTTGTCTTTGGGGCTGAGATCCCTGTTAGGGAAGGAAAAAAAAGGTCTGACTGCTACTCTGAGTGTAAAAATAGTCACATAATGGCCTGTCACCTTGACAGGGAAATCTAGTGACAGGCAACTTACGGGCTTGTCCCTTCCCTCAGTTTGACTTGAGCTGCTGCTCATCCCAGTTGATGCTGGTTGATAGGTGCTGGTGGCTAATGAAGGTGAGGTCTCTTGCCCAAGCTGAACCCCTGTGCTCTTATCATGGACTCGAGAGCATGGCTCCTCTTGCTACATTGCCAGCACAAGAAACTGAAGACAGCCTTGGAGACTGTCAGCAGCAGGACTGGAGGTGAATGGTACTTTTGCAGGTCTTTTCTCAAGTGCTGCCTTTTCCATCTGCCACTCCTCTGGAAGGCACCTATGTCTCCAGGTAGAGGTCTTGCTCACCTAGTCATGCTGTCCTGGGTTAAGGAGCTGGAAAGAAATCGCGTGCAACTGCATGGAAGCTAGGCAGCACACCTAAGAAGGCAGAGGAGGGGAACTGGAGCTAAGGAGAGGTCTGCCTATTCCTCATGTACACCCTTGCCCAAACCTACTGGGAAGACACACAAGCATATGTATGCAAAGTATCGCAGATACATGTGTACATCTCCAACAGAAGGCTGGCTCATAGTGTGAAGTAGTGTGGGGGGAGCTTGGACTGAGGGGTCCCCTTGCTGGGCAGACCTGCCTGTTGGGCAGTGCCACAGGGAGAACAGGGCTGGCCCAGCTCTGCCTGCTGCGTGGGGAAAGGGAAGAAGGGCTGCAGTGTGGTTCTGCACCCCAGGCCCTTGCAGTGGCAGCAGCTCCTTCTCGGAGAGAGCTCCCAAGGGGTATCAGCTACCCCCTGAAGTGGTACTCTGGAGTGGAAATGAGAGCCTGCTGAAGAATTTTTCTGTTCAGAATAGTGGTCACAGTGCAATAACAGCACTGGTTCAAGGAGGAAATGGGGCTCAGACCTGATTTTGGTTCAGGTTTGGTTTGCCTGATTATAATCAGGAAATCCAGTTTCTGATCCTGCTGGGCTAAATAGCAGTTTCACTAAATTACATAATTTGAATCCAGTGTGCTGCATTTAATCTGGTAAAATGCATGCTTGGGCTCATATCTTTTAAATTTGATATGAAGACAGCTGTATGCATTTTCCCTTGTTTGTAAATTGTATACACATGATACAATGTTTTCAGTAAGCACTAAGCAATGCAATGTGAGGCATTTCAACAAAGGAATAATTTAATGCAACCCAGCAGAAATGCAGAGCCTTAGAAGTGGTTCTCTATGAAACTACAAATTTTGGAAATGGGTCCCGAAGACCCACACTGGAGCAACACAGGAAACAATAGTTAACAGAGTAACATTTTCTCTGTAAGAAAAATACACCATGAAGAAATTATATTTTGCCTATTTTTTTAGCTTGTTCATTTACTTGAATGCTTCAGTTGGCATATTTTGTATTTGTTATATGGTAGGGATTAAAATTCTCTTTTTCTTCACCAACAGAGAATATTGTACAAGAAGCACTCTGAGCCAAGCAAAATGCTTTTGGCAAGTGTAAATTTGTCTTATATATTATGTTCAGTTCAAAGAAGATTAACACGTTGTTATATACTTTTCTTCTTCTATTTAGCTTCAACAGAATGAGACACATTTCCTTTGTGCTCTTCTTCAGGGACAGGAGCTGTTCCTGCTTTCACAGGTGGAGGACAGCATTAGAGGGGGCTGTACAATTTGTCTTGGCCATTAACGTAGTCTGCTGAAGCTGGATAAGAAATGAAGAGCTCTCAGCTCTCCACTTTGTTTAGACCCCACGTTCATGCCTCTCTTAGAGCAGCTGTGCACTCTCGTGGTGATCTGGACTGGGTTAAGGAATAAAGCGAGAGCTGGTACTTCCCATTAAAGAAAACGGGGAACAAAAGCACTTCAAGAAATAGATTGGAATAATTGCACAACAAAACCCTGCAGGAGGGTGCTGGATAGCTAGCTAAGGGAGCAGGCTGGCTGTGAAGAACAGTCTCTTAGATATATTTATACAGCACAAAGCAGTGCTAGGCAGAACGGTTTGAGCTAGTGCAGGCGCTGGAGTCCAAACGGGTATTGTCATCTCAGATTCTGCACAGGCTTTGGTCAGCATGGGGCATTTTAGCCCAGGTGGAATGGAACATTAATAAAGCAGTCTTTGTAACTATGATGATGGAGTTATCTCCACACAGCACTGATGTGAACCAGGTTCCCTAAATACACACAAAAATGTAAAAGGCAATTTCATAGCTACCTGGGAAAATCAGTCTACAACTCCCTTGGATGAAGTGAGGGAGGGGAAGGTCTCAGCCTGGACTGCAGGTGGAACATGCTCAGGGATTGTGCTGCTGCTAGCTCTCACAATGTGGTCTCTTACCAGATGATGTTTTCAGTACCTTGGAGCCCATGCTGAATTGGACATTTGACAAAGGGGAATAAAGACTCGTAGGCCTTCTGAAAAAAATCTGGGACTCCCTTAGTTACTGAAGTTGATAGAGGAATGCATTAGTGGTAAATGAAGGAATCCACAGCCAAAGCTAGCATTTTCATAATGCCAGCTGGCCATTGATACAAAGCTGAAAATTTGCACCTCAAATTCAGACACATTGGCTTGGCTCTAGTTGGTCCAACTGTGCAAGAAGCTGCAGGTCTTTATGCTTCTGCAAAGAGCAGCTGGAGTTGCTGTGGGTTTTCTTCCGGAATCCAGCTAGCCACTCTGTAACTGTCCAGGCTCGGACTGACCCCTGAGAAAACAGGACTATTGATCCTCCCTTGATGGTGTCCATGGCACAAGAATGTAACTGTGTTTGGAGAACTCTCAGGTTGTGGACCAAAGAGAGGAGCTGTTTGATGCATGAGAGGGCTAAGGCATGATTAGGCGTGTGACTAACCCATTGCTTTCTTCCTTGTTGTGGGTGCTTAGGGCTATCATGCTTCAGTGTGCATGGAAATAACATTGTGTTTAGGAGCATGTGTATGTTCATGTAGCGAGAGCAAAAGGTGCCAGGTTTGTTCTTAGTGTTTGTGCTTATTGTTTCTTCTCTCTTTCTCTCCAGTCGAAGACCACCCCCTTCACCAACTCGGCCCACTGTAATTCGTCCATTAGATTCATCCCTGTTAGACTAAAAGAAGTTTCTGGCATGCCATTCATTGTTAACCAAATATGTGGAAACAAATTGCTTGGTAACTGTTGCAATAACCAATGTATAGTCGCATGTATGGACATCTATAGGCAAGTAACCAATTTTACTGATACACTCTGTCCATTCTGCATTGTTTATGAGATCTTAAATGTTTTGGGAAGGTCTGTGCTGCCTTGACTGTTCCTTTTGCAATAGCTGATGTAAGCTAACTTACTGACACATCTTCACCCAGGCAACCATGCTCGCAGTCCTGTACAGCAAATGGAGGGCTTGACTTTTTGTGTGTTTGTGTGTATTGATTTGACCTGCTTCTATTTTCCCTCTTCTCTGAAAGGAATCTTGCTTTCATTTGTACCTTTCAGGTTTTCTATTGTTCGGAATTACACAGTTACATCCATTTTCTCTTTTAATGGCTAAACTGGGCAAAGAAAAGTGATGTAGTCTTACCAACCCCTTCTGAAGGCCCCACACTTCCGTGTGTCTCTTGCAAGAAGCTTGCTGGATGGCTGCTTCTCCTATAATTTCTCCTTATCCAAAGTCTAGTTTTTAAGGAGTGTTGTTAAACAAGAATTGTGTATATGGGACAATGCGTGTTTTACTTTATTTCCACATTGGCAGCTGACATGCAACATAGATGGGTGGTTGGTAATGACCAGGCTGTGGTGTTGCAGCAAGGACATGAAAGGGCATTTTGAAGAACCAATACATGACAGAGCAGCATGTGCCAGCTCGCTTTGTCCTCTGCTAGTGCTTGCTCACATTTGTACTCCCACTGAACTCACGGGAAGCCTTGGGGGCGCGTGTATGAAATGTGTATAAATGTACTGCACTACAAGATCCAGAGAACTGGGCGTTGCTTTTGGTCATTTTGTGAAACAGAAGGAGATACAGATATGATATGATATATGATATAACACAGCACAGCTGTATAAGGCTACTGCTCCTCTGCCCAGTGTATAAGCCAATTCACAGAGCTACAGCCTAGATTTGCATCTGAGCTTTCCAATGGTCTGTTTTGGATTTGAGATATTGCTCGCACCAGTCAGTAAAGTTCCACTATGCCTCCTATATAAAGATTTTCTCTTTGCTTCACTTGAAGTCTTGCACACCTCAGATTAGGGTCACTTCATGCATATAGGTACTAGAACTGCTTAGCTGTGCATCCTGGCAGTGGATTATTTTAGCAGATGTTCACTTGCAGAGGTCCTCTCTGCCTGTTGTTTTGCACGTTCTATATTAATGCATTATGAAAACCTTTCATCTTAACTGCATTACTTCACTTTAAACAGTTAGGGTCAGCGTCCCCCTTACAGCTCAAAGCTTACTGAGTTAACAAAATTAAACTAGAGATTAACTGGGCCTTGTCTCTTCAGAAAATAATTAATTGCTGCTCTTACTATTATGGTTACAGATCCCTAGGCAAAGCAATTGGTGGTTTCAAAGGCCCCCAGTATAATCAGTCTAATAAATTTATTTATTGAGACTGCATGTAGGGCTCCAGTATGCCATAGCCCCATGGTTAGGAAGAATCTAATCAAAGACCCACAGTGAATGGGGATTTAGCCTATTAAATATTCCCAGACTCCTGATTAGCTGTGCTTACCACTGAAGCAAATCATGTTTCAGCTTGCATAAGAGAGATGAGCTTGGGAAAACATCATGATTTGTATCATAGCTTAAATTTAATTTCCTGTCAGCCTCATACTTGTAACACTCGTCTGGGGAGTCTAGAGGTCAACATATGAAATACAGTGAAGATGGAGTTTTGTCAGAGCACCGGTATTTTGGTGATCTCAGAAGACTGCTTAAGTGGCTTGTGTTTGTTTGGAGAACAGACCCACATCACCAACACCAAAATCACAGAATCAGCTTTCAAAGAAAAAACTACAGTTGCAAACCTATTGATTTTTACTACCAAACACTCCCCTCCCAAATATTTTTCTTGTCTTCTACACAGCTTTCCGCTGTGTAGCAGTCTGCTGTAACAAGCCGTGCATCTATTAGATGTATTTTTATAAGTAATTATAGTGGTTCCTGCTGTTGTCAGCAAACCTATATATAGTTTATCAGAACTCTCTGTTACTGACGGGCAGCTGCCTGCTGACAGAAAGCCAGGCTTAGCGCCACAGCCACAGAAAGTCATTTTAACCCCAGATTTTTATATTCATTCAGTGATACTGCAAGGCCATGATCTGAGTTTATCCCACTCATACCCCAAGCACTCAGTTTAGTTGTCCAAGGTTCCCTTTGTACAGTGGAAAGAGGCAGCACCTCCAAAAGGTGATTCAGATTGGTGTGGCTGCATTGGAGATGGGGGCGGGAATGTTGGTAAGTTAGGAGCCTCAATTAGATGACACAGATCCTGGCCTAAAAATCTTCTGTATTTGAGACTCCTTAATTTACTTCAATGACTCTTTCTGACAAGCATAAGGAAGTAGGTGGCACAATTCAGCACTGTCCTTAACTCTGCCCCCAAAGAAATTGTATTTCCCAGCAGTAATCCTGACTTTCAAGGGTGGATTCACCTGAAGGAGAAGGAGGCAGTGAGGTGCCTGTGGCCCCATCATCAGCACCATCTGGTTCTACACTTGTTGTTGAGGTTGTGGGACACAGCTGCATAGCCCTCCCTTCCTCTGCATCCTTATTCAGATCACACCTGAATCTGGCCCTGTGCCCCTAATGCAGTACTTTTAGGTGTGCAGGTTAGTAATTAACCTTGAGCACAGATCCAGAGTTCGATGATTTTACCTCTAACTTCTGGCATATACGCTTTTCACAATAAACTACACAGAACTGTTTTTTCTAGGAAAAATACTAAGTGCTTCCCAAGAAATTGCCACATCCAGTTGAATAAGTACTGTCATCCCAGTCTTAGCCCATTTCCTCCTGGAAGGGTTTGGTTTGTCCCACTCCCTCTTCATGCTGGCAAGTCATGTGTCTCCCATCCCTTGTTCTCAGAGCAGCCTTGGCAGCAACTTGCTCCATGCCCAAAGGACAGCAGGACAAGCACCGTGCGGGTCTGCTAGAGGGACTGACTACCACAGAGTGGCCACTGCCCCCTCTGCGGGCTCCCTTACACAGGGTGAGCTAAGTCTGAACTCCCATATCTGAGAAGCATGGGTTGCTCTCCCTTTCTTCGCTTCCCTCTGGCAAAGCTCAGAAGATTGCCAGGGAGTAGTGAAAACTCCTGTTAAGCAACAGCAGGATCTTACATGAGGTATGTAATTAGGTGGGTGATGTATGTAGCTAAGTTTCAGGAGAGTGCTCATCTAGTACTGCATTTGGGCTAAGCCTGGGTCTCTGCCTGGAGAACATGTTCCACCTTACTTCATCATGGCTGACCAACAGCTGAAGAGCTTGTACGTGCCGTAAACTGCTCTTGGCCTTTGATCTCAAGGGATCTTCCAGTAGGATTAAAAAGACTGTATGTTCAATGAAAAGGCTTATGTACATAGTTATGTGTTTATTTTATTCCTGATCTTGTTGCACTTTCTGAGTAAGCCTCATAAAAGTAGATTATTTACTATATTAAAAGAGATACATTACAGGTTATGGCATCTCGTGTTAAAGTATAACATAGAAAATATTATACTCTATCACAGTTAGCTACACTAAACAATGTGTATACAGCATATTGAGATTACTGGCTAGTTCTGTCTTTCTGTGTTACAATAGTACAAACCTCCTGAATTGACAGCAGACCTATTTTGTATCTGTGACACTGGGGAGGTGTCCAACCTCTCTGTGTGCTCATGGCACAGTTCCTCCTGCTGTAGCATTGAACCTCCTCCCCAGGCTCTAGTAGAACAGCTCCCTTGTGTAAATGAATGTTACTCTGCCTGTCTTTCCTCTTGCTTTGTCTGCAGGCGAGGTGATACCGATGGCTCCTCCCGTCCAGACAGTCCTCCACTCTTGCTTGATATATGATTTGTCCCGTCTTGCCGGCCATTTGCTTTACTGCCTGTCTCTTTACTTTTCCAGGATGGTGTAAACAATGACTGCTTTTTGTAAGAAGCAAATGCTTAATTTCTTTCTGAATTTTGCTCTGTATGTTAATGCCCTACTTCACATGAGCCAGAACATCCACCTTTGGTTTCATATCTGTAAATGGTTCCTGGTGTTGACCTTTGAGCACAAGTTGATTCCTGAAATCATGGTCATTATTGACCATCACATACACCTGCTGTAAAAATGTTAAGCTGCATTTCTGAACCTGAAATAAACTGTAACTCTTGATGGGCTTTTATTATTACTTTCTGGATGCGCATGAGTAGTCTTCGGTCTCTCACACTAACATCTTGGCATGCCACACTCTGCCTCTGTTGGGTCTGCAGTGAGGATTGCGTATCAAATGCGTGTTGCCTTGAGATCACTGGAGATGTCATTAAAGGGGGAGAGGGAGGTATATAACCCATGGGAATCATTCAGGCCACTGCCCTGCAAGAGGCTTGGAGTACTTCAGAGACATTTTGCTGGGAAGTGAATGAATGTTTTTCAAGTAGTACCTGGTATCCATTTCATTGCTGGGAAAAGCATGTTTTGGGGAGATTCAGAGCTGAGGAGAAGGCCAGACTGAGTCCTCCAGAGCAAGAGCTGGAGTAAAAATGTGCATTTGTATGTGTTATGTCTGGAAGGGATTTCCCCCGAAAGTGGTTGTGTATGAATGTGCAGATGTCTTGGTTACTCAATTCCTCCTTCAGATCAGCATAAGCCAAGTAACTGGAGTTGGTGCTTGCAGGAAATGGTCTGTATGGCACAAGAAGCACAACAGCTTCCTACTGGAGAGGATATTTTTCACTGAGCACAACAGTCACTATGTTGGTCTTTAGGTTTTGAGAAATTGGGTGCAAAAGGTGGGATCAACAAAGCAGTGGCATTCCCATTGTATTCACTTGCTTGCTGTAACTTGTGGTAACATTTGGAGATTATTTTCAATAGTCATTAATGGCTATGCCTGAGGTAGTCTGTGTACACCCCCTCAGTGAACAGGAGTGTCAGACATGTCCTGCATGGCTGGAGTACGTTACACACTCTGCATGTGCGAGTTTGGTATGCTGGTCAGCAACAGGTCAGTGCTGTAAGCTGGGTAACAGGAGGAGCATCCACTCTCCTCTAACTGCTGCACTGGGCCAAAGACTGCCAAGGATCATTCCTGCCAGGGTTGGCAGTAGATTCATTGCACTGCCATCACCCATGTTTTTAACCTTAACCAGCAGTGTCCCCCCCAGATACCCCAGTGCAGCCCACAGGCCATCTTGTTTGATAGTTCCCAATTTCATCAGAATCTCACTTAGAAAAGGTCTACACCAAGAACAGTGTTGGAAGCAGATAGTGGTGCAAATTTTAAGGTTGACCAGGGAAAAGCTTTTCCAGAGGATATTACTTGCTGCAAGAAAATTAGAAAGCCTGTGACCAGAGTCCTCCACGCTCATGATGTGAATTGTCCCATTTCTCTGGCGCCAGCGAGTCAGCTGGGAAGCGGTGAGGATGAAAGCTGAGGCTGTGCTGATAGCCAGCTGATTCTAATCTTGCTCTTGCTCTTTTCCTTAATGTGCATGTTCTATACCTTTTTCTCTTAACCCATTTTATTAAGATAATTTTCTGTATGAGTCATTTTATCGTATCTTGACCTAAAATCTCTTCTCTGCCGCTTCCCACCTCACATGAATTTGGGGTTAATTTTTGTCTTTTTCCTAGGCGACCTCCGCCAGCTGTTCCAGGAGGATCATCCTAACACAATTTGTGCAATCTGTCTTTTTCTTTTCTAAATTGGACAAAATTATTTTTACTTTGCACTGGCCTGTATGTAAATGACAGATTTTATTTTCAGATGTCAATGACAAGCCTGGATATAAAGAAAATAAAAATTCTGACTACAAAAAGAATGTGTGCTGGTTTTCCATTGAAGGGTTTATCCACTCTTTCTCAGATGCAGCCATTCACACCCCACAGAAGAAACTGCCTGGGATCTGTGGAGGCTCCCACTCTCTGACGTGATGGAAGGGGTTGTTTTGATGGGATTCCACCACTGCTTCTGAATTCATTAACCACCAGGATTGCTCCATATAAATGGCTTTGGCTTAGTGTTAGCAGGAAGAATAGCCAGCTGCTTTAACAACAACAGTCCTAAAACATGTCTAGTATACCAGTGGCAGCACCTGGCTGAGTGGAAAGTCAAAGGAGAAGATTGCAGCAATCTCCAGGCTGATAAATCCACACATTTATAAATAAGTCACAGCTGCTCTGACCAATTGTTTTTTTCAAGTTAAACCTCTGAATTCCTTGCGAGCTGAGCTCAGTGGAGCATCTGAGCTCAAATAGCTGTAAGTAGCTACTTCTGGGATTCCAAATGTTTGTCCCTATGGGAAAGATAAAATCTGGGATTTGACATTTAGAAGATGTGCTTGTTTGGATGCCAGAGAAGTATATGAGAAGTCTAAAAAAAGGGAAAACTGATGGGTTTTATCGACTTTTTTCGACATGAAAACAAAGAAGGGATATCTCACAAACTATGCATGTTGACTGAGGCACTGCAGAGGAACTGGAAGCACAACACAGTATCAGGACTCCAACCTGCTTTTTCAGGAGCACAAACAAGACCTGCCTTTGTAGTATGAAGTTCATGGGGAGGGGGGCCTGCAGTAATGCTACTCGGGATGGAGGCAAGAGGGTGAAGGAGATCAGCATTGTGTATGTAGGAGGGATCTGTACTTCGGCTGTACTCAGTTTCAAGCCAGCTCTGACACAGCTTTGCTGAATTTGGGCAATTCCTCTTGTTCCAGCTGATTTACATCTCTGCTGACCTCTTGGATGTCCAGGGAGTTGCTGAACTACCTATATGTGCTGGTAAATACCAGACACTGAGTTTGCTCAAATTATAAGGAGCCTAGAGAGCTGTAGACAGATTTTTTATTCTCCTTATTCAGACTTTGTCTTTTGGTAGACTACAACAGAAGAAACAACAATGGTGTTAGCAAAAAGTGGGGGGTACCCCAAGTGCAGCAATTCTTAGGAGAGGGAGGTAAATATTCATTCCTGCTAGACCCTTGAACTATATGTGCTAAAGTAGGAATTACTGGAGCTGGAAAGAGTACAATAATGCATAAGGTGCTTCCCAGCACCCTGGCCAAAGGGAGAAATGGAGGCTCCTAGCAGTCACATGAACACAACTGTCCTAAGAGTAGGGGATGAAGAGGGAAGCTCAGGCTGGCCCCATCTTTCAGCTGTGGAACTCACTGCTGTCAGGTAGAGGCAAAACTACCTCAGCAGATTTCAGGAACTGTGTCTTTTCAGGACTGCTTTAGAAGTGACAGTGTTTGTAGCCAGCAAGCTCTTGAGGAGGTTGTGGCCATGCTTCACCTCTCAGGTAAGAGGGAAAGGGAACAGGCTGAATTTCAAAAGCTGCTTTTTTTCCAGGTTGTTAAAAAAATCTGTTCCATACTGGGGGAAGTTCTCACTGCATTTGCTCTGGGACATAGCATGGTACCATCAGATGAACCAACAACAAAAGGTTTCTGATGTTTTAATTGTATGGCCTTAGCTATAACACCCCAACTGGGAGCTGCTGCTGCCCTCCTAGCTGCCAGCTGGCCTCCATGCATTAGGTTGTAAGGCACAAACTCCTTTCCTGGGGTATTTAATAGCAGTAAACCTTTCACAGAACTTTACCTTCTTCTGAAGTATTTGACAAAAAGTATTGCTGGAAATAGGACTACAGGCTTCATGATTTTCTGGTAGCTATTCCTAAAATCTAGTAAGTGGAAAGAAAAAGGTACTGGTGTGCTGGGAAACCTGCCACATTTTTTAGCACCAACTCATGGAATGACTTTCTGTAGAAGCTGTTAACTTTATCTGTGCTATTTCCACCCTGCAGTGGTGTATGTTCTATGGCTAGGGAAAGAAGGCTAAGGCAGCCCCACCAGCTGGTGGCACTATGCATCCTGGGTTGATTTTCAGTGGATGGGTTAGGACCAAAATCCTATTTTAGTTTCCCCATCATTCACGTCATTGCTGTTGCCTCTTGCATCACAAAGCTGAGAAAAGCTTAGTGATTACTGTGAGACTGAAGAGATGCAAAGGGCTTACCTTCAAAGACTAAAGCTTCACTCTTTCCAGGTTTCCAAGACCCAGTCTCCCATGTGGGTAGGGACACAAGCCCTCGACAGCACACTGTGGTTGGCTGATGCTTGCCTTTCTCTGCAGCAGTGGCTGTAGCTGGAGATTCCAGACGGCACGTGTCATCAGCTCCCCCAGGAGCAAAGCTTATCCCCAGCCAATTTATAATTACTCACATTTGGCCAACTTCAAATCTAAAGAAAATGTCCCCTTGAAGTACTCAATCTCAGTGGACTTGGAAACTTAAGAGACAGAAAATGCACTTCCTTATAATGCGTAATAACATTCAACTCTTTGGAGCTCGTTGATGATGAGCTGGTTGCACACAAACTCAGAAAGACCTATTTCTTTAGTCTCAGTGTGTGCTTTATTAGAGAAACCCCAAACCATTACGCTCAGGTAGCGAATGTTTAAAAGGCATCCAGCTTTATGCTGAGCTAGGCGTAGAGTTATGGCCAAGTTTTGTTCTAGAGAATATTCTAAGCTCGGGCATGAAGACATACTTGTAATGGCCACTTACTCAGCATCGTAAATAACTTCAGCAACATTGCAGAGTATGTGTCCACAGGCGAAGGTCAGAGAAGTCCTAAGCGAAACTCTGCCTGGCCTTCTTGTCCCCTCCTCTCCTGGCCCTGGCTCTCTCTGGCATCTTACCCTCCTTCTAGGCCCCTTTGTGCATCCAAGCCATGGACTGGGCTTTGTATTTTCATCTCCCAGGTTAGGAAGAGCAGAGTATCTGTGCGGACAAGCTAAGGGGGTCTAAGGCTTTCCCCAGCGATCTCTGGACAAGAACTGAGGCTCAGGAGAAGGTGAAAGGAAGGAGCTGCACAGAGCAAAGAGGCCTGGGGCTGTAGGCAGGGATGGAACTGCCTGTGGTGGGCTGGACAGAATACATTCCGCATCCTGCCTGGAGCTGGGCAGACAGGGCCTGCTGCATCAATCAAAGTGCAGAAATCTGCTCAGCTGATCCACTGCACTCCAGCTGTGGCTGAGGCGATGGTGGCAGCTGTGCCCTTGTCCACCTGGAATGGCTGGGCAGTTGAATGTCCTAACCCAGAGCTGGTTTTGAGAGTCTGATTCTGGGAAGAATATTTCTGGGGAAAATATTTCTCCCTGGGGGAATGGGTGCAGCAGAAACTCTGCTTTCTTGTAGTCTCTATTGTGGCAGACATTAACAACAGGCACCATGCAGGCTAGATCTGATTTACTGTTGGTTTACACTTCAGCCTTGCCCTACCCATGAGCTCCATTAATCACTTTTGGATTGTGGTGTTACAGTGGCATCAGTGCGAGATGGGACACCCCAGTCACTGAGCAGCTTTCCGGGAAACCTTGTGAAAACACAGTTTTCTTTCCACAGGACTAGAACATGTCATCCGGATTGCAAGCACCTGGCTGCTCTGAGCTCCCTGCGAGACTGGATCACGGGCTCTAAACTTCCGCGGGTTTTAATTAAAACCAGTGAGATGCAGTCGTCACCATAACTACAGCAGCAACATTTAACACTTGGCAGGAGCGGTAACAAAGCACTGGAGGTGCTGGGGACTCCGCCGGGGACTGCTCATTTCCGAGAAAGCCCATGGATCGCCGCTAGCTGAGGTGAGACGCCATTGCTCAGAGGGATGGGGTAAATCAGAGCTGTGCTTCTCCAAGAGAGGTTTCACAGAAACCTGGGTAATGCCAAATGCGCCCCTGCTTGGTGGGGCTGGGGCAAGCGTGTGCACCCTATCTCGCCCGCGGCGCTGGCTCCGGCCCAGCCAAGGGCCAATCCTTGATGGGAGCAGGGAAAGGGAAGTTCCAGGGAAGCTGGCCTAGCCTCTCCAGCTCCAGCGGGACTTGTTTGCCTGGAGCGCCCTCTGTTGTGGTGTGTGTGGTGCCAAACAGACGGTGCTGGACCGGACCACAACGGGCCACATCAGCGTCCTAAGCAGCCTGGCATCCAGCCGGTGCGTGCACCCGCAAGGGCGAGCACTGAGCTCCATCCCGTTGGCTCGGGGTCTGGCTGTGCAGCAAGGCAAGATCCATCTCTGGAGGGGGCTAGAAAGGGCAGGGAGGCATCTTGCCCCCTCACGCCTCCCTCTCCTAAAAGATTTAAGGTAGTGTGGTGTCTGGCAGTGCTGTGAGGCTACTCTGGCATCAGCACCCACCCATCCCAATGCCCTTGTGCTCAGGCCTGCAGGTCCAGCAGCACCCACCACCCTGCACCTCCGCTCTGCCCACAGCAATCCTTACCCAACTCCCTTCTCCTTCAGCCCTCCCAGTCCACTGCCAAGTCCCCATCGCACAAGTCAGGGTCCCTTGGGCTGAGGTCCTCCATGGGCATTCTGTGGGGCACACCTGGGTCAGATGAATGTTTCTGAGTGGCATGTCTGCTCAGAGGATGCCCACACCTCCTCTACCCTGACTCCCAAGCGCAAATATGGGACTGCATGACTGGAGCATACCTTGCCTTGCTTGCCTGCCTCTGAGCTCCTGCAAGGGCTGCCCTCTCTGCGGGGTTCAACTACTTCCTTTGCCAAAACCAAGCAGGTCAGGTCTGGAAACAGATGCTGAGGGTAACACAAACGTGGTCCTTGTTGGGTGAGAGGCTTTATTGGGACAGGTGTCCTTCCCCCCCAGGGCTGTCCCCCAGCAAGGACCTTTGCACTGCTCACAGCAGAGGGTCCCCCTGGGACCTACATGAGGAACCTGGAGAGATCCTCCTTGATTTCAGCCTCATCCCATGGCCCATGGATGTTGTCCTTGAGCAGCTGAAGGCGGATCAGGCAGTAAGGGCAGAGGCCGCAGATGGCCAGCAGCAGTGAGGTGAAAAGCACGGCGCCCACAGTGGAGATGGTGGCCAGCCCCACCAGTGCTGCCAGCGCAAAGAGCACCGTCACCCCCACATAGCATCGAGGAGTCAGGGCTTTCAGCTTCTTCTGCAGCATGGGCCAGAGGGCGAATATCTGCATGGCAAAGGTGACCATGACAAAGGCGTGGAGGGAGCGTGGCAGGCGGGAGGCCAGGCACACCGAGGCAAAGATGGCCATGTTGAGGGACAGTGTGCTGGAGACAATGGCAGCATTGGCACCATAGTCAAAGAAGATGAGATGACCAAGGAGCATGAGAGCTGACATGGCATAGATAGTGTCAGTGCTGATGGACTCAGTAAGCGTCTTCAACACCGGTGAGAAGCCATAAGTGAACGCAGTGAACACCAGTGTGCTCTTGAGGTCAGCCCACCGTGTCCTCCCGCTTTCCCACCGCCCAGCCCCGCCGTCCACGGCATCAAACAGGACATAGCCGAGCAGGGAGGAGACCAGGGCCGCCACGAAAAGCCCCTGCGGGCTCAGCATTCCAGCGTCCATGTACCACCAGGTAACGACGAAGACACAGACGCTGCACAGCTGCTGCGCCACCACTCCTGACTGGAAGACGACGGCCTGGTACCGGTACTGGCGGGCGTGCACGTTCTTCTGGAGCTCCTCCAGGAACCGCTGGTCCACGTAGTTATCCGGGAAGGGCTGCCGCTCGTACAGCACCTTCTGCCACCGCCGCGCGGCAACCGGCTCCATCTCCCCAAAGCGGGCGGGGAGGGTGGGTGTGAGGGGCTCCGCCGCTACATACCCACCCGCCGCTACAGCTCCAGCTCCGGCTAGGGCCCGGCCCCGCCGCCTCCGGCGCGCCCCGGCCACGGCGCAAGGGACGCCGGGCGCTCGGGGCCGCCACCAGCCGGCGGGAGGCCCCAGCGGACGGCGCCGTGCAAGTGCGGACGGGGCCCGGGGCAGGGAGGACCCGGTGGGAGCCGGAGGGATGAGGAGGGAGCAGCAGCGCTGGGCACCCCGCGGCTGCACTCCCCTCGCCAGGCAAGCAGGCTGTTCCCTGCAGCCAGCTTTGGGGGGTTCTATGGAGACCCCAGCTCCGTGCCAATATCTGGCCATCCTGAATGCCACAGCCCTCGCCCTGCACGCAGGATTCTGCCTGGAGGTGCTCCTGCGGCTGCCTGGCTCCTGTATGTGCCCCCCTTCCCCCACCCCAAACAGCTGGGTGGGCACCTGCAGGAGGTGCTGCCAGCCATGGAAGGAGGGATGCTCCTCCTTCCTGGTTTGGGCTGTGAGGCCCTGCCGGGAGCTGTGCCCTCGCACCGTGACAAAAGGCTCTCCCAGAGGACCGGCTTTGCAGCCCTAATGTGCCATCCTTAAGCGGCCATCAAGAAGGGCGCAGCCAGTTGGTGGGATTTGGCCTGGAACTCTCTGTGCTGGACATCCCCGTGTGTGTCTGTCCTCACTGCTCAGTGAGTCACCCCAGACCATGGTGCAAGCCCCACTCCCTGTCCCAGCCCAGCGAGGCACCCGCTTTCCTGGCCAAACCAGGCTCCAGCATCCACGCTGGGGAATGTGGGTGTGATGCTACAAGCACGGGTCATCTTTCCCCTGCAGCTCCTGCCTGCTCACAGTTCAGTCCTGCTCTGCTCCCCGAGCCTCCTGGCACCCTCAAGAAGTGGAGGAGGAAAAGGAGAAGTCACAGTTGAGCAGTGGCTGAGCAGCACCTCTCCAGGGACACCCATCTGGTGCACTGCCCATCCCCTCACCAAAGGGACCGAGCTAGCATGCAGCAACAGGACTGGGGAACGAAATGGGATGGGGAGGGGGTCATTTCCAGGGGCAAGAGGCATTTTCCCTGAGAGAGTGTGTGTGTTTGTGCTCAGGTCGGAGCCTTCCCAGCCCCGGAGAGGTGCTTGCTGCAGAGGAGCTGCTTACTTTGGCCTCACCTGAGAGGCCTCAGCAGGGGGTAGAGCAGCTCCAAACACTGCCCTGTTTGTGCTTCTGGGAGGGGCGTTCGTGGCCATCCTGACATGGTGGGAGCAGGCAAAAGAGCTGATGGTTGTTTTATTCCCACAGCCCTCACATATTTCCCTTCACTAGGCCAGGAACCAGCCAGTGCCTGCTGCAGGGGACTCTCCAAGCAGGATCTCACCTCCTCCAGATACGTGCAGAGCAGCAGGTAACTCCCACACTGATGGTGTGTCTTCAGGGGGCCCTCAAACTGAGCCACCCCACAGTGACATCTAGAAAGTGCCACTTTCCTGCCCCATATCACTGCCCTTGCTCTGCAGAGCAGGAGCAGCTGCTCACCCTGTACAGATACCCCATGGCAAGGGGTGAAGCCAGCAGCCTCCAAGCCAGGATGGAGCTGGACCCAGTTTTAGCTGCCCTACCTACAAGCCCCAATCCCCTCACTTTGCACAGAGCAGTGTGCATGCCTTTGTGCACACAAGCTGGTGCGTACAGGGACAGGGAATGCTGCCAGCTCCTGCAATTGCTGGCATTGCCTTGAAACCCAGGACCTGGGAACTCAAGATTTTGAACAAAATGTCATTCTCCCAAAGTTGCAAAGTAAAGCAGGGGCCTGCAAGAGAAAAGTCTGGATGGCAGCACAGCCCCCCTGCTTCCCTGAGAACTGTCACAGCCACCACAGTGGATGGACATCACCTCCCATGGGCATGAGCAGTGCAATGCTGTGCTCTTGTGCACAGCCATGATGCTCTAGGGACCAGGAACAGCAGCTGGGCTGAGGCTGGGACATGATGCTGCCTCCATGTGGTCAGGTCCATCTGGAAACTCCAGTGGAGGGGGAGATAATAGAGGTGAGGGGTGCTTCTTGTGCTCCTTGAAATCTCCTCTGCTGCGGCCACCAAAGTCCCCCTTGGAGGCAGAAAGAGGCCAAGCTGTGCTGGGTGATGTCAGCCATGGCAAAGCAAAGCCCTTCTGGGAGATGCCAGCACAAGACCTGTAGCCCCCCCCCATGGGGTGCTCAGCCACCAGACAAGGGGATCACCCTGGTGCTGGCTCCCCACCCTTGGCAGCACTGACTTAGTGCCAAGATCCATGGGCCTGGCACCTACGTGGTACTTGGGAGACCCCAATGGGCTCTGGCATGGAGCAGCTGCCACTGCAGCACTAGCACTGCATCCCCACAGGACGGCACAGTGCACTCTCTGTCAGTGTGAGCGCATTGCCCACAGTCCAAAGGGCAGCTCAGGCCTGCGCAGTTGGCCCAGACTTTGCCTGCAGGGGAATGACTCCCCTGCTGGCACAACAGTCCTAGTGGGACCTGCCACGGGGCCTGCCACGTCACCATCCATCCCTGCCAGTCAGAGGGGAATGTGCACTGTGGAGTCACTCCTCAGCCCTCCTGGGGCTACATGGCTGGTGGGGCTCTCCTGGTAGGGATGAGCAGTATCTAAGGTCAAGGATGCAAAAGCCATTTGTGAGCACATCTTAATTCCCACTCTGGAGTCCACATAAGACCTCCGTCACCTCACAGTTAGGTGTCCCCAGGTGCCACTGGCCTCTGGAGAGGCTGTAAGATGGTGAGTGCTTTCAGCCTCTCTGCTGAAATGTAGGCATGAAGAGCTGGATTCCATGGCACTACAAGCTCTGTGTGTGTTGGCTTGGCTGTCCCCTGCCCTTTGCAAGGGGACCCCATTGTGAATCTGTTTAGTGTCCACCAGGCTCTGAATGTTTGAATATGCTGCTAAAGCTGTTTGGAAGGAAGGCTGGAAAAGGTGACAGGCCAGGACTGAAATAGCTGTGACTGATGTAGACCTCCACTATAGATATTTGAATATCAAACTATGTGTGGCATGGTACCCTCCTCAAGGGCTCAGAGCTGCCTTCAGGTGTGTCTGCTTCTCCTCAGGGTGGGTACATCACTTGTGCCACAGAAGTAGTCTTTGAAATAATGAAACAGCACACCCTGCTAAGGGTTTGGGCTTGCCTGAGGCTGCATGGACGAGGGGAGCTCCTGCACCTCTCTATGCCCTTGGCTGGGGCTCTTCCCCTGCATCCCACCTGCGTCACCCCATGGGGGACAGGGCTGTCCCAGCTGTAGGTCTGTAATGGCACCAGCACCTTTGCAGGCTGCCTTGTGATGCGGGCTCTGTCCTCCTCACCATGCCTCTGCAGCGAGTGGTGCCTGCAAAGGTGGTGCTGCGTATCCCAGGCTGCTGCGATGGAGCGGGGTCCCTCCATAGGCCTGGGGCAGTGGCACAGATGGAGCTGCCTGTGAGCACAGCTATGGATGCTTGGGCTTCATTTCTGTCAAGCGATCCCCCAGTCCTCTCCACTGACCCTGGAACTGAACCCTCCCTCCACAGGACGGGGAGGCTGGCAGAGCTCCAGCTGCTGAATTCTTCCATGCCCAGAGACCATCTCTTACCTTAAATGGCCCCATGACAGAGGCTGTGTCTGCTGTCTTGCAATCACCTACTTAAGGATGTTTTGGATTCAGTCCCCAGCATGGAGTGGAACAGCTCAGTGCCTCACAGCTAGGCTGAGTCCTGGCGGGAGGGATGCTGAGGCATGAGGGACTGGTTGCCCTGGGGTCCCCCACAGTGGTGTGCCTGGGCATCGGGGAGTCTGGTGCTGTTTCAGCTCTCCCAAGCATCTCTTTTCCCTGTGTGCAGGTCAGATTTCTCGTACCAAGCACCTCATTTCCAGAGTGCAGCCTGCCCTATTGAGAGGAGCCTATTCCAGGGGGCAAGGGACCTTGCTGGAGATCCTATGGAGGCATTCCTGGGAGATTTGCCCCTATCCAAGACAGAGAGAGGACCTAAATGCTGGCAAATCACCATTTTACTCCTGTGCTAGCATCCTAGGAGCACAAGGATGAGGCTGGACAAGATGTGGGGGCTTGCAAGGGAGAATAAGGCAGTAGGAAGGGAGGCAGAGCAACCAGAGAAGGGGGAAACTAGTGCCCTCCCAGGCAATGAGCTGAGATGAGGTACCCAGTGATGCTGCTCTGGGCTGGGGAGTCCAGGAAACTGGGCTCGGGTCTGAGGAGCCCAGCCTGCACTGGCATCTGTCAGGTGAGCTTTGGGATTTGCTGAGCCTGTTGCAGAGGCAGAAGGACAGGAAAGCTGCTGTGGAGCTAGATCAAGGAGCTAGGGCAGAAGAGACATAATATGGAAAGGCACATGCATTCAGAGATGTGACCTCTGGAAGACACAGCCTCTGAGGCAGCTGCAAAACTGAACTCCCTTGGGCCTGACATTCCCCAGCGGTCAGCATGGATCGGTGAAGCCCTGTGGAAAAACACCCTCCCCACCACCTGCACTGGGCTCCAGGGACAGATAGGGGCATGCTGGCCCAGCTGAGGTCCCCACCAGCTCCAGTGCAGTGGGTCAGCAGGGTCCTGTTCCATAGGGGAGCTCCATGAAAGTCAACCTGTCACTAATGAAGATGGTTTTGTATTTTAATCTGCTTTAAAAATAAAAATCCCTAGGAAGTGCAACCCAAAATGATATCAACAACATGCTCTGCCAGCTGCAGGGTGGTCCAAAGCATGACACTTCCAAACTTCAGCTGCCCAGGTAAGCTCAGCTCAACCCTCAGCCACAGGTGGCACCTTCCTAATGCACACGGATAAAACCAGACCCAGGGGTGAAAAACCTAAAACCTGCCTGTGGGACCTGAGCATGGATTGCCATGAAAGCTGGAAGGTGAAAAATGTCCAAGATTCAGGACTTGAGAGGGTCTTATGGTTCACAGAGGTATCCCTGAGACCTGGTAAAGCAGGGCTGGGGGACTGGAACAAAGCTTTGCTGTGTGGTTTCTGACTCTGTTCCTCTTTCTTTAGCCCTGAATCTGAAGTGTAGGGATGGGATGTGAAGTGCTGACCCAGCTCTGCCACTGTCAGTGAAAAGACATCAAGAAATGCAGGTGGCAAAATACCGAAAACCCCAACTCCCTGGAGGGCAAAAGAAACATACCATTGGGGAGAGCTGGTACCCAGGGTGATGGTTGCTGGAGCCACACACCAGCTGTCCCACACCGACTGTCCATTGCCGCGAGCCTCATGCACCAGCTGCTTCCCTCCCCTGCAGCCCTGCGACATGGAGTGAGAGGTGCAAAGAGACCTGGAGTTTCCTAACAAGGTTTTTACTGTCTGCCCAGGGTATGTTTATGTTCTTTAGCTGTATAACTGCAAAGCCAGAAATAGATGGGGAGGGGGGCATTGGATGAAAGTGTATGCAAACAGGCTGGCTTTTATGGGTAGTGTAGCTGGGGAAAAATCTGGCATGCACAGGTCAAAAGAGGTTGTAAATCACTGCTTTAGCTTGGTGCACTGCGAAAGGATCCTCCTCTGTGCTCACCTTCCCATTTGACTAGTAAAGAAGCATTTGTTCAAACACAGCATGGCCTCAACCTGGAAACACAGCAGTTTCACAGGAGATATTCACCCCTGGAGCTCTTCCTGCTCTCTTCCCATGAACATCTAAATGGAGTCTCCAAATAGGAGTCTTATGTGTTTGGGAATTACAGTGTGATGGGGGGACTGAGGTGTGTTTTACACACACAGTGCTTCTCCCTGCAATACAAGCTCATCCAGAACACAGGGAAGAGGGTCCCCTGTGCCAGGCTCTGTAGGACATGCATGTTCCTCTGAGAGCATGTGGGTCCCTGAGTGACACTCCCTGCTCCTGCCCCCCCCACCCCCCACCTCCTTATTCTTAAATATCTGCCATAGAGAGGATGGAGCCAGGTGGGAATTTAGTTTATTTTAGTACTCGGCAAGAGGGGAAGGAAGTGGCTGAGCCCGTGGGGTTCCCTGTGTGTGCCTGGATGGCCCTCCTTCTCTCTCACCTTCACCACTTGGTATTGGTGAAGGTGCTGCTACTCCTGCTCAGGCTGTGTTGCCATGATGGCACATTCCAGCAGAGCTGCTCTGAGCCTCAGCCACCCTCACAGCTCTGGGAGTGTGCGGGGGGTGTCTCGGTTTTGGTTTTGTGTGGAGAAAGTGGTGATGTGCTGTCTTGCTGGATCATGCGTTGCCTGCCTTGGCCTCAATTTGCAAGGGGCCATACAAGAAACCCAGCACCGGGTTGCACTGGGTGCTTTCCCAGTCCCTCTGCTTGCCCTCAGTGTTTATGCATGGGCAGCTGCAGCCGACACTGTCGTCCCAGAAATAAAGCCCCAAAGAAGCTTAACACCTCTATCACCAAGTTGTGCTGTTTCTCGGTTTCTGTAGCAAGATTTGCTTTTTCTTTTCCCAGGGGGCTCAGACAGCAGCTGCCAGGAAGCACCGGGGGAATATGCAGGCACCGCCACAGTGGTTCACCCTGCTGGCAGCCCCTGGTCTCATACCACATTTCCACAATGCGACCAAGAGCTAATTTTGATTCTCTGTGATTCAACTGCTGGCAGCCCTGGACCTTCCCCACTCCGTCAGCCTCCCTGCCCCGATGGCAAGCGCAGCTCCTCGGCTGCTGATCATCTTGTCTCTCTGGCTGGCAGCGAGCAACAGCCTCTCCACTGGTGTCACTGCATCAAGCAAGGATGCTGCTTATGGTTGTACCTTGAATGTCTGCTGCCAGGCTAAGAGACAGCTCCTTGAAGCCATTTTCTATCAGTTCCCAAGCACTGGCTGTAAGAAATGGTGTTTTCTGTCATGCAGGATGGGGCTCTGTGGTCCCAAAAGGGGTCCTTCCTGCTGCACCCTACCTGAGCATCCTTGCTGGAACAATCATTTCATCTCCTGTTTCTAGGCAAAGATAAATTCAAATGGAGCCGTGTCAAATAAGCAAACCAAATAGAAATTCCCATCTCAATTAATTTTCTCCATCTTACTTGAAGTTTTGACTTTCAGGTTTTGAGCCACTAAAGAGGGGTCTCAGAGCCAGGCAGAGGAAATCTCTCTCTCACCCTGGCTGTGCCACTCCAGAGCCACATGAGCCGTCTAAACGGGTGGTCCATCAGTGCTTTTGGGAGCCGCAGGACTGTGCAACCACCTACCCTTGCCAGATTTCAAGGCCCTTTAAGGAAGGATTGGGGCTGGCTGGCTGGAGATCAGAGCAGTCGCTCTCCTACACCAGGTCTTGCAGCCCCAGCCAAGTTTCACTGTGCAATCATCCCTGCCTGCCGTGAGAGCTGCCCACCACTTCTCAGTGCCATTGCACACCACTGCACTGCCCACATTAAATAAACCTAATGAGTCTCTGTGCACAGCAAGCATTTTGGTCAGCACCAGCAGCCGGTCACTCTGACTGCAGTCACAGCCTGGCAGCTCAGGGTGGTGCCCACCAGGTTTTAAAGAGGGGTGTGGAAGGGGGAATCAGCATCCACACAGGGGATGCAAGACCTGCCTTTGGGATCACACAGACACGGCCCCTCCCCACGGGACAGCGTGGCAGCCCCAGCCGGGTAGAGACATGACATGAGCAGGATCGCCAAGTATGCAAACTCCACAGCCAGTCCTGGCCGCCTCAGCCCAAGGGTGAAACCTTGCAGCAACCTTCCCCCAAAGTCCCCTGTCTCAGAGGCAGTTTATTGAGTGATGAAAGTGTAATTAGCTCAGCTGGAGGCAGAGCTGCTCGTTTGATTTTGCAAGGCAAATTATTCCAACCCCTTTTCTGTTTTATGCGGCTTGTTTCCCTTCGGTGTGAAGCGCAGAAGAATTCAGGATTTTTTTCTAAGTTTTACGCTGAATTCTTTCCTGCAAGTGGTTAACAGTTCATCTGAAGTCAGAGGAAGTTCTCTAAAGCAATCTTGCAATTTACAGCTTCTCCTTTACTAAGTAAGAAACGGTCAGGAAATTAAACAGGAAATTGTGTCTGGAAGGAACAAAACTTTCGTTGTCAAAATCTCCTTACGAAAGATTTACTTTATTTTAACCACTAAGGAGCCAAGATCAATAGTCAGAAGAGGAAGGACTTTGTGTAAATTAAATGACACATGAAAAAACCCAACACCTGGGAAAACAAGAAGCCTTTGTAAAGAGCAGATAGGGATGAATGGGACAGAAGGCTTAGCATCTGCTTCCTTAAAATGCTGGAAACAAAGGCCCAGGATGTAACCCAGGATCAGGTGTCTCTCCAGAAGTCAAACATTGCTCTATGGCCTCGGTGCCCAAATCTGGGAGAGATACTCTACAGCCTGTGCAACACTCTGGGTCCTTTTGAGTGTTAAAAGAGTGCAACGGACAAGCATTGCCCCATAGCTGTGCAGGGTTTGCAGGTAAAACCACAGCACCTTTTCTCTCCTCCTGCTCAGAAACACTGCACCGAGGTGCCCCTTGGGTGGCCCCCTCCAGGTCTCCCTACTTGGGGCACTGAGCACGACAACCTGGCTTTTATTCCCATTCAGCAGAGCAATGCTTGTACCACTGACAGTGCAACCCATTACGCTTTGTATACCCAGTCTTTTGTGCCTGCACGTCACCACTGCAGGTATGGAGAGCCCTCCCCACCCAGGGGATGCAGGTACATACACATCAGGTGGCACAATGGCTCGAATTCAGCCCCTGCCCCAGCTCACCTCATGCTGGAGCACAGCCAAGAGAGATCTGGCTAAAAAGCAAGCCAAAATCCCACTGCGAACATACAGCACCTTTTGAGAATCCCATGCAAGTATTTGCTCCCAAGTAACCCTACAGTACATTGGGCATTGGGTTAATCATGGGTTCTAGTTGGGAGATTGGGTAAGCTGTAAATTTTTTTACTATTACACTACTACATTGCTCATCTTATCAGTGGTTGAGAAACAAGCTTACTAAGCACTGGTATGTGGGTATGTCAGAGGTAACGCCTCAAAACCTCTGTCTGGCTTATGGCCCAGGCTCTTTTGGTGGATGTTTATACCTGGTGGGGACTAACTCAAAGGGGCTTTTCCTCCAGGATCCTGACCTGTCACTGTAATGGTTCCCCTGAAATGATCCATCTTCCATGACAGCTCTTTAGCTGTGTTTGGTCTAAACTATATGTGATTAATCCCCAGCTGGTAACAGGACCAAAGTGTGTGGGAGCTGTGCCAGTTGAGAGCAGCTGCATGGGCTGAGCAAGTGTGGCTTCACAGCCTTTTCCCCTTCTCTTGGGGGAAAAGCTTTTGGCAAGGAAGCTGGAAGAATTACTGTCCCGGAAGAATGGCAGCAGCTGACAACTGAGACAGTCCCAGCCGTATGCTGCAGCATGGCCCTGAGCAGAACACTGCCTGCCAGCGCCGAGACAAGTGCTCTGGCTGGAAATACTTAGCAATGAGTTAATAAATGTTTACCAGCTCTTCTAGCAGATAGCTAAGCAGTTGTTTCAATTTCTAATGCTTCATGGATAGATTTTTCTACTGCTCTGCTCCTGGCCATCCCCAATGCACAGAGGTTGTGGCCAAAGCTCTGTTGGTGGGATGGGGAAGCACTCTGCCTGGTGGGTGACTTGACTACTGTGAATCCTCAGAGAGGTCAGAGGCAGAACGCTGGGTGTGTAAATGCACACCTTGCCTGGCATCTTCCTGTGCTGACACACTGCTCTTGCTCAAAAGGTAAGGTACTGTAACTGGCAGCATCCATGAAGGTTATGAGTCCTACCCTGGGGGTCATGTGGCCACAGGAGGCAGAGGGAGGCAGCTGCAGCCAAAGCTCATGTTGCCCTGCAGCCTCCAGCCCTGAAAGGAGGTCTGTGGCATTCCCTGACATGGTTAAACCAGCTGCAGGTGGGATGTGCACTCTTGCTCTTCTGGCTCGGGGAATTTCCCACCTCCCAGGCAGCTCCTAGAAGCCAGCGTGGAGGCACACCCCTGGGCAGAGATACTTTCTGCACCAGTGGTGCTCTGGGCATGGTCCTTCTGCAGGTCCCTGGAGGCACAGCAGAGCCCACCACGCTGCGTCTCTGCTTGAAACCCTCCCAAGGACAGTTAAGACACTCTCACAGCCACTGATCCATGCTGCTGCTGTACCATGTCTTAGCTCTGCTGCTGCAAAAGGCTGAGGAAACCCTCATGGCAAAGGTGCTTGCTCATGCAGCACCAGTGCCACAAGGCAGCTTCTCAGTGTTTTTCAGGACTCGCCTCACTCCCATAACTGGTTGGGCAGCTCCTGTATCATCCCTGTTCCTGGGGCAACAAGACCTGACCCAGGAGCTCAGCAGCACTGGGGCAGCAGGCTGGCTGCTGACGCACTGGGAGAGCTGCCAGTGGGTCCTGCAGCAGGCACTTGCACCAGGACACAGCAAAGCCACTCACTGTCAGAGCCGCCTGCCTGGCCACTTGCATCTTGGTATAATCCGTACTGTGGTTTAGCAAGACCATTTCCCATTGCCAGAGGTTCATGTTAAACCTCACAGGCTTCTTGTGAAACCTACCAGTGACTTGCACAGGAATTTCTTCTGTTCAACTTCATGAGTCACAGACTCTTCCAGGCAGCTCTGAGCCTGGCTGAACTGCAAGGCATGGAGCAGCAGGTACTGCTGTGCACCTCAACTTGCTGCCCCATGTGCTGTGCTGTTACTCCCCCTATTTTCCAGAGATACAGGTACTGCAGGTCAGGCAGTTTCTGTCATAAGTTTCTGTGGTTTGCTGACCCAGGGGGGTTTAAGCCATAGCCTGTGTAGAGATGAGGCACAAAGCTGGAGCTTCTCCCTCTTCCCGTCTCAATGTGTTGGCACACAGGTCTGTCTGCTGTCTGTGGCATGCAGAGCTCTTGGAAGGGTGAGGGATGCCAAGTGTTAATGAAAACATGGAATTTACAGGGTGAGAAATCAGGAAAAGAACAGACACAGAGACCCTCCAGAGGTTTCCAGTGCCAGCTGGGAATGTTACTTGCAGCTGGCTGACTCCAGTCAATCCATCCTGCAGCTCGTCAGCACCAAGCTGAGCGCTGCAGGCACCCCTCCTTTTGGGAGCACCCCTCCTTTTGGGAGCACCCCCCCTTTTGGGAGCACCCCTGGAATGCCGTAAGAGCCAGTTCATGGGGCTGGAGCTGCTCTGGGATAAACAGGAACCATGACCTGGAAGGGCCCTGCTCCTGCAAGGACTGCTGTGATTCACACCCTCCCTGTCTGTCCTCAGGGCAAAGCTGTCCTTCCCTGTTCAGAGTTCTGGCATGTGCATGTTTCCAACACAGCATGGTGGTGACTAATCCACCTGTGCCTTCCAAGGCTGTTGTAATGCCCCATGGGCTGGGTGAGCAGCGCACGCTGTTGTTCACTGTGGATCTGATTATGCTATGGCAGCAGGAACTCCAATCCTGAGCCATTTTTTGGTGACAGCTGCAAGGATGGTTTTCTTGGCTACCATAGTTCAGCGTAAAGCCCATTTTAGAACACCTTGCTTCAGATTTAGGCCTGGCTATCTACAAGATCTCTTAACGTTTTGGTAACTGTTGTGGTTTTCTGCCAGTCTACCCAAATGTGCCTGTACCAGGAAAGGCACCTCTTTTCTGTCCCACACTGGGCACGGGCACCCAGATGCCGAGGTCATGCTCACAACTGCCAGGCCTGCATCTCCCAGCGACTCTCAGCAAGCCCCAGCCATCAGAAGGCAGCGCCAGGCAGGGAAACAGGAGAGTTCTGTGTGGACAGCTGCTGCGCTGGTGAGAAGCTGGGCCAGCAGGACTTGGCCAGGCTGCCAGGCCCCACGCACTTCCCGTGCGGGCCTCAGGACGCACCCTAGGAGCTGCCAGACAAACTCTGGCTTGGCTCTTGCTCCTGCAATGAATGAATATGCACAAAACCACCTTAAACACTTCTCTGGCACCACCTGTGCCTACAGACTCGAGCCGGGCTGCCATGCGGCTGTTAGTGGGTGAAGCCCGAGCCCAACCGCTCCTCTCGGGCTTCCGCAGACCGCCCGCGAAATGGCGGCCGGGCACCCGCTCACAGCAGCAGGCCCCGCAGCACCGCCCCCCGGCCCCGGACTACAACTCCCAACAGCGCCGCAAACCGCGTCCGGTCCCCGCCCACTCCGTGACGATGTTCCGCTGGGGGCCTTAAGAGACACCAATCAGCGCTCGGCTCTGAGAGGCACCCAGCGAAGAAGCCCGATTTAAAAAATACCTTTTAAAAGCTGTCATGTCGGAACGCCGTTGCTTAAAACGTCCCTCGCACTGGAAATAATGACGTTCCTCTCGCACATGTCGGCCTCAGACTTAGCTGTTAGCAGTCATTTATTACTATGGCCGTTTTCCCTTTAGGGTCCTGTTTGACACGGACACCTCAGAGGGGTCCTTGGGAGGGCGGGGAAAGGGAAGGCGGCTCTCTTCATTCGCTGCAGCGCTGGAGGCGAGAAGCCAATCCCCGTTGGCAACGGGGGTTTGGGGGCGTGGCCACCCGCAGACACGCAGGCCACTGGTGGCGGCGGCGCGAGGGGGCGTGGCGAGACGTCTCGAAGGGTGACGCGTATCCTTCCAGCTCAGCGCGTGAAGGGATAAGGGGCGGGGGGGAGGGGCCCGGTCCGGCGGGCAGTAGCGGCTGCGCCCGCTCGCGCTGCCGTGAGTCGCGTGGGGGAGGGGCCGCACCAACGGTCGTTCCTCTTTAGCGGCCGCCGCCGCTCGCGCTTCTCCCGCGGTCCCTCTGCCGGGGAGGATGCGCCGCCTCTTCCCAGCCGCGGCAGGTAGACGGGGGAAACGATGAGGGAGCCGTCCCGCCGGCTCCTGGCCCTGGGCTCCTGCCTCTTCCTCTGCGCCCTGCTCTGGTGAGTCCTGGCCGCTCAGCGGGCCCTCGCGGCGGGGAGGCTCCTCCGAGGCCTTCCGGGGCGAGGGTGTCCTGCTGCTCGGAGCTCCCTGAGAGGACAGAGGTGGAGGACCCCGCTGGCGGGCCCGCGTGCAGCCCTGCCGCTGCTGTCTTTTCCGGCAGTCCGGGCACCTCGGTCCGCTCACGGTGCCCAGCTTGGGGAGCCTTTTTCTATCCCGGCTCTGACGGGGAGAGCGCCCTGGTCGGGATGCTGAGGGCTAATGGCCGGAGACGCGCAGGGTGGGAAGTGGAAGCGGAGATAGTGCCACTGGGGAAAGGAAGGTGCTCCTTGGAAAAACAAGAACGCGTTCAGGTGCTAGCAGCACGTGGTGTTGCGTTAGGGGAAAGGTAGGTAACAGCTTTTGGGAGGGTTACTCCCCTGGATGTGAATGACGGTCATGTGCTGTGCTCTTGAAAACAAGTACTCTCGGATGTGGAGTTCGCCCTCAAATATCAGCGGTTCAGAGTTATTCTGCATGCTTCTGTATGAGTATTTTGTTACTACTTGGTGCTTTTAACTATATGATTTATTTGCTTTTCCAATTTCAGACTGAACTTTGGCTGTGTTCTCTTAAAGATCAAGTTGCCTTAGTCTTGAAACTGATTATCTGCAACTGGCTGGAGTCACGTTAAATTAAAGCCAATGGGCTTTTTCATTTTTGCTTTGGTTATGTATTTGAGTGTTTTCATAGTGATTACTTTATTCCAGCATCTTCTGTTTACTTTGTTTTCAGACTGCCTTAAAAGATGGTACTTATTACAACACAGATATTAGGAGAATATATTTCTGTAATGTAGGTTGTAAGCATCTTAATCTTTGGCCTCCTTTGAACACTGACTCACTGTTTGAGAAATACTAGCCAGTTTGAACAGCAAGCTGCAAATACGGAAAACCGAGCAGCTGTAGTTGCTAGAGATAATAGTGTGTCTGGTATATTACTTTTAATACATTCTCTGTAAATTATTTAAATAGTCTATTAAAAAAAATAAAGGAAATAGTCTTTAGGGTTTGGGTTTTACAGGTAATTCTAGTTGGATGAAGAAGGGGGAATTCAGATATCTCTTTGTACAAAATCAGTTGCAGATCGGGTGCTGACGGTTGCATTACTGGGTTCAGACAATCCTGGAGCAAATTAGGTTTGCATCATCACATTTTTGTTATTAGGAGACAAAACAGTGCGTCCAAAAAGTGCTTGAAAACTGTTGCTGTGCTTCCAGTTTGAAAAATTTTAATCGAACCTTTATGGCTAGAACTTTTCTAAGTGGGCTGTGAACCTGGTAAACTGTTTTAGACAGCTTTTAACTTGTTGGCCAGCTAAGTTTCTTCTCATGAAAGGTTCTACTTGTATAGTTGGGATTCTTATTAGGAAAGCAGTTCTTTTTCTTTCTGACTCTGTCTTGCAGGCAGATAACTTGTTCGTGCCTCGAGGTAGTTTGTAAATGAAGGTGTTCTCAGGTTAATGATAGATAGTGGTCAGAGTAATTTTTTTGTTGCTATGTTCTTAGTCTGCTGTTTTAACGGAATTGTTCAGCTAAAGAAAAAGTTCAGGCACCTATTCCGTATTGATAAAGGATTATCATGTTCAGCTAACTCGGAAATGGCTCTTTAAAGCACTGTCTTAACTGATCTCAGAACTTGCACTAGAGTATCCCAAACCTTGTAATATTTAAAAAAAAGTTCAGCTTGAGTGTTCACCCTGCACACTCTGGCTGCTTTTGATTAAAGAGCCAGTAGTTCTTTGGAGCAGTACAAACTCTAGTTGCCTAGTTTGGTGTCCAAATATGAATTTACATTAGAGAGTTTAAATCCTCTGCAGGATGGCATTGTGACATGCTTTAATTTCAGTAGCCGTGTCAGAGTTGTAGTTGGAAAGTCTTGAGATCTGTTAATTCCAGCATTGTTGCTGGACTGTGTAGTATGATAAGTTGTGATGTATTTAACTTTTCCTTTCCTAAAAAAATCAGCAGCTTCGTTCACATAAGCAGTTAAGAATCTTCAAACAATAAATGGAGGCTTTGTGTTATAAATGTTGGCATGTGGCACAAACACATTTCAACACAACTAAATTTAAAAAGTCATCTTCAAAGGATTTAATGGTGGCAGGAGAGAAGTGCTTTTTTACATAAAACTGTGGTCAACAGATTAGTAATTTAGAAGCAAAAAAGCGGAGAAACCAGAATTGTTGAAAGAACACCCTTGGGGCTCTTTGGACTCTTACCTTTTAGTTAAAAATGTGACTGTGTATTACAAAACTTAAAAAAATCCCCGATCCTTGCGTTTGGGGGTTTGTTAACTGTTATCTTTGCAATAAAGGCAATATGATGCTCTTTGGGAGTGCAGGACCTGACAGTTGCTGGTCCTTGAGGCTTTCAGAAGCTACAGCTCTCTGACAAACCTAGCAGCCAGCAAGGTTGTTTTGGGTAGTTCAAAAAAGCAGGATGGCTGCATGGCTTTAGAGAAATGCTTTTGATGGAGGTAAGGCTTAGGAATGTAGTGCTCTAAAAATAATACTCATCTGTGCAGACTGGAGCTTTGACTGTGCATGAAAAATAACTCCTGTTGTCCTGACTTTACAGAGATGGCTTTATGCTTCAGTTAATCCCTTTGTGTGGATGATAAAATACAAAAAATACTTTAAAACTTGTAGTGCTTTGTAGTTTGACAATATACAGAGCTGAGTAACTGGAATAGGTTTAGAAGCTTATTGGGATGCTAGTACTATCTGAATTGAGATGAGCCGTGACAGTTGTTTGAAGTATAACCTGTATAAATTGTTCTGATGTCAGCTTTTGTTTTGCCATAAGCTGCACTTTCAAAGTATTAGCTACAAGTTTAGTAAAGAAACAATACATACAGTAATTTGTCTTTCTGATTCATTCTGTCCCAGAAAGCGCTTTGTGTATCCTGGTCTACTTAGCTCTTATGAATTCTTTTATCATCCTCAGTTTTCCAACTCTGCATAAAAGAAAGATGAGTATAAGGGCATGTGCACAGTAGGATGCTTTAGTTGTTACACTGTGAATGTGCTGCATCAATAAAGCATGGCTTGTATCAAAGTGGATGAGCAGCAAGATGTGCTGTTCCTGATGGAAAACCCCTGGTCTAGTACCTCTGACTCTGAAACGAGTGTACCCTGAAAATTATGAAGGTCAGATTGGGTCAGTGGCATAGCCAGGAATAAAGCCCAGATACAACTGCATTGGAAGGGGACAGATTTTGATATGGCTTTGTATTTCTACCTATTTATGTGAAGACTTATGTGAATTTTAAGGAGATAAAATATATCTGGTTTTGCTTTGTTACAGTGTTCTATGTTTTTGAAGGTGTGCTTGTTGAAAGCTGCTGCAATGCAAGAGGAGTTCTGAAAAAAGCAGTGCTATCCTGGCATTGTGATAACATCACTAGTGTTTATTTTGCTGCTCCTATCCTGCACATGCAAAAGCCATGCAAACCAGATTAGAGATCACTAAAGGAAAGGGTTTGCTAATAAGAAATTTATTTGCTTATTACTGACTTTTGGCTTAAACCTTAAGCATGTATCTGTTAGTAACAAAGGTGTTGAGTGGTAGAGGTGGGGCATGAGAGGCTTGTGTGCCAGTGTAACATGCCTCCTATCACAAGAAATCCTCTTTTCAGCAGAGTATAATGTTTGCAGGAGAGTGCCCTGATGATCTGCATAGACCTGCAACTGTAACTTGTTAGTAATGACACTGAGAATTTTATATGGTGATTCTCCTGTTGTGTTGTTGAATCTCTTCAGAAGGCTGATACTGAAATGCACACACAGGGTGCTTAGTTTTATGGCAGAAAGGAGTAATGTGATTTAGGCACTGCTCATATAAGCTTTTGTTATAGGCGTCTGATTTCAGAATTAAAACCATGCCTTAGATGTGGAGTATCTTGTTTGGAAGCATCTTGTTTGAAAGCTCTGTAGTTAAGTTTGGGACAAAAGCTGCACTGGAACTCTTGGACCCAGTCAAATTTGAATATGCCTAACTTGTAGCCTGCTCGAGTTGAAGGTATCGTATGCAAGCAGGGGCTCTGGTGTCTTATGCAAAACAAATGCTTGGCTCAGTTATTAAATATTTAGCTTCTAAAATTATTTGAAAATCAGTGTTTTCATGCAGTATCTTCTAAAAGATTTGTCCTAGAAACTTCATATTTGTTATGCAAGTAGTATACCAAAGTGGCATGTGCCCCCTCATGAGGTTGCTGTGTTGATGCTCAAGACTCTGCCTGTTGCAATGTAATGTGCCTCATTTATGCACCTAATTTCAAGTTTTTCTGAAACTTTTTCTCTAACCTGTTGTTAGTTCTTTTCCACTTTAATCTTATCACCGTATTTTACAGAACACTTTTGGCTTTGCTGTTTTTCCTGTTTTCAGTTTTCTTTACTGATCTAGCCTTTGGTAAATTCTGTGCTGCTTTCAAAGGCGGGTTGTAAAATGTTTTTTCAGGTTAACACCTGGAGGTGCTACAGTCCTTTGCCTAGAGAGGGTGTTTTTTCTGTGCATGAAAACTTTTGGCTGAGAACAGGGTTATAGTCTAAAAACTTTTCTTGTCATTCTTGGTGAAAATACTGAGCTGGTACAACAGACTGATCCCAAAGCTAGTGTGAAGAACTTCTGCTTGGGTGAGTGAAAATGTTGGTATAGAGATGACTTCAACTGGATTGGAGTATCAGTAAAAGGTTCTAGCAGTTCAAAATTAGCTTAGGTGCTCAAAGGAACCTTCTTGGCTTGACTGAGTTTTGGAATGGCAATCAAGATATTTTTGAAATACTGTAAAGGTAAGAAGCCTATTAAAAATACATTACAGAATGCCTGGGAGTTAGCTGATAGCAGCTTTAGAACGATCTAGGGCAAAATTCATGTTGCAAAGTTTATGCTGACATGCCACTCCTTGGCACTGTGTTAAGCTGAGCTGCGCTCACAGGGGCCTTTTTACATGGGAAGCTGGTGCAAAGCAGCTGATGATGATTCTGAGCCTGTGGTTGTGATATTGTGGCTGTGTTGATATGCTGATGAATTTAAGCCATGAGGGAAATCTTCAAAGGTAAGTCAGACATTACTAAAAACTCTAAAATCCTTAAAGTTTAATCACAGTTCATAGATATTCCTCTATTTTCCTGTAGTCTTTCTGGGTAGTGTCAGGCTTTACTGTCTTTTTCCAGAATGTGTTCTTTTCTCAAAGCTCTTGCATTAAAGATAACTAGAGCCTGATGATGCAGGGAGATTCTCTTTAAGCTGTGATCTTCAGTGCAGTATTACAGAAGTCCATTACCAAGAACTACTAGAAACTTTTAATCACTTTGCACGCTTCCAGATAGACACCTTTCAAGGGTTAGGGTTTGTAATTTTTGTCTGTGATTTCTGAAATAGGCTACCTGGATGCTCCAAGAAAGTTCAGTTCCAGCGTTACCTTGCAGCATGCATCTAATATAGGCTGTTGTCTGTCATGGGCACTGTGTCAAAACTATAGTTATGATGCTGTGAAGTTGCCTATTGAGATAACAGCCTTTTCTAGAATAGGATGAGAGTAATATTGTAGCACTGTAAGAAAGGCATGAAGGGGTTTTCCGCTGTTAGTCCTTGACCTTGATTTCCATTGTTTAACTTAGGAAATGGGGGACAGTCATGGACAATGGTATGTTCTCCCTCTGTCTTCAGTTGTTATAGCAGAGTATGCTCTAGCTCAAAGCAAACTAACTTTCTTTTTCCACGTTAAAAGTGTCCACAGTCACCAGATCAGGTCAGGGTTGCAGAGAATTACGTGGAATGCAGAACTACCCCTTCCGGCAGTAAATGTGTTGAATCTGATAAAGTGTATGGTGCAACAAAACCTTGTTTTGTAGTCTTTGCATGCTAATTCATTTAAAGTGCTGAAAGCCATATTTTATACTGATGGTTGGAATCTTATTGTCTGAAGCTGTGGAATTCAGTGGTGTCAGAAGTATCTTTGTGTTGGGCTCCTCTGAATAAGTGAAGAAACTGTATTTTTTGTGTGTCTAATTCCAGTTAGGAGACAGTTTGGAGAGCACATTCTTTGCAAGGAGTGGGAAAGATATTAAAACTCTAAATTAATTGCAAAATACAATGGATTGGTAGAGGGTTTGCAAAAAATCTCCAGCTGGTTTGGGGTTGCGTTTGTGTGTACTGTGTTTGGGGAGTTTGTGTCATTTCGGTTTCTTTTGTGGTTGTTTGGGGTTTGTTGTTTTTTTTTTGTTGTTGGTTGGTTTTTTTTGTTTGCTTGTTTGGTTCTGTTTGTGGGGGTATGGTGTCGTCCCCCCCATGAATAAAGTTGGTGGATAGTGGTAGGAGATGAGACAGTATCAGTGCCTTGCTGGCAGCAGCCTTGATTAAGCTAGATCTGTAGATCTAAGTTTCAGCTTTCCCCCTTAAAGATCCATCATAACTTTTATCTTAGTAATGCATGCTGCTCTTCTGGGTTAATAAATGCTTCCAAATGGTGTGGGGTGTTTGTTGTTTTGTGGTTTTTTTTTTTGTTTTAAAAGCAGGATTAAGGATGATTAGTGATTCTTTGCTGCATTTATCAACACTTATTTCCACTTCATGTGCAGAAATGAATGTTGTGTCTGGGGCGATTTTACTAAAGCAGTCAGTGCCTTGCAAATAGCTTTTTTTTCTTTGACTGTTTGAAATAATGCTGTCATAAAAACCTGGTCTTCATTTTCTGAGAGGTCTACTTTGTTGTTCTGCAGGCCTTCTTAAATGCAGGTCCCTCTTGCTGAACTGAGAGAACTACTGATTCCGTTAAGTTACTAGGGAGAAGGTGAGAGTTTCCTCCTTTTGCTGTTTGCTGCATTTGCAGTGGCTGGAAGGCAGTTTACTGCTGACTGGAGAGCTTCGTTGTGGGTCTGCTGAGCTCCTTGTTTATACAGAGCCTTTTTTCTCTTTAACAGACTAGTGATAGTAGTCCCAGATCTGTAGCGCTTGTTCGAAGCAGGAGATATTTTTCTGACTTCCTTGTTCTTTCACAACTTCTCTCATGTGATTAATCAGAAATAAATTATTCTATAATTGAGAAGCTTCAAGTAACAAATAGGTGCCTCTCTGCCATTCATAGGCTTGCTCCCTAGGTCCAAATCCCACCCTCCTTCTCTTGCATAGGCCTATTCTGAACTGATTCTATGAATATTTTCACTAGAGAGGTATCATATGACAGTGATGGTGATGTCTTCATTCTCTCCTAGCTGTTGGCCACTGGTGCATCTGCACCTGTTGGTAATACAACCCTCTGAGAGGTGCAAAAAGTGTCGGTGATCATCCTGCAGAGAGAGCCTGTCCCCTGTGCCCTCGAGAAGGGCTTGGTAATATGCTGGCGGTAGCTTCCTTTTTCCCTTTGCTTAAAATTGCTCTCTCACAGCTGTCAACTGTAAACTGTTTTGAACTGTTTTGCTCTTTAGTGCCCAGATATGTCTTGTTTGGAGAGAGTTTAAGAAATATCTCGAATAGTTTAGTGAACAAGTGTGTTTGAATTCAATATTTTGTGTGTCTGTTTGTCTATGAAGTCTTTGGGAAGGAAAGCTTAAGCTGTTTTCCTCTGGGAAAGTCAAATAGTAGAACAGCTCTGACCTCTAATTTGAATTTTTGCCATCTGTAACTTGTATGGTAAATTTTTTCTTACTACTTGTTTACTTTCTGCTTGATTTTTATGTTTGTCAAACCAGTTATCAATAGCTTCACTATCTCTGATAGTCTTCTGCTGCCTCCTGCACAATTACTTGAGAGTTTGAGCCAAATCAGACCTGAACAGTCTTTCACAAGAAACCTACGCTGCAATTTCAGAACCACCTGCACCTTCAGATTTCAGTGCCTTCTTTCTCAAAAGCCTAACAGCCGTCAGTAAACCATAGCAAATTTGCGTAGCAGTAAGTGTACAGTACCATTTAGATAGGGGTGAGCAGACTTTCTGCTTCAGTAGAGCGCCACAGTATGTATGTGCCCTGTGAAGAGTAAAGATTCTTCCTCGCATTTCTGTCTGGGCTTGCATGTTTTGCTTTTATGCGTATCAAGCTCAAGAATTCATGGTGTGTTAGAGAAATTAGCATTAATAATGATACTAAAAGACTTGTGCTTAAGTTTCTTTGTGCTTTGAGATTTAATAGCAGCTGCTATTTTGAGTCATACTTAAGAAAAACCGAACTATTGAAAACTTCTGTATACATGTAAGTCACTAACTGTTGGTTATGTGTTTGGAACACTCTCTTGAAGTATCACTACACTGTTGCATCATTACCTTGTACCTGAGACAGTATATCTAGTGACTAATCTCTAGTACCATTTGGGCATTAGATCAGCCTGCTCGCTTTCAAGTCAGCATTAAAATACTACTCTTTAGTCATGAAAAAGGGATGGATGTATTAATGTCTACAGATACAGAAGCTGCTGTGCTTTCGCTGGACATAGAATTATAGAAGGTCAGAAGGGATCTTAAAGATCATCTAGTTCCAAACCCCCTGCTGTGGGCAGGGACACCTTCCTCTAGACCAGGTTGCTCAAAGCTCCGTCCAGCCTGTCCTTGACATATTGTGCAAGTTTACTAAATTCAAGGGGAATTCTGTTCTCTGTAAATTAACAGGTTTTTGTTTGTTGTCTTTCTGCGTATAGAGAAATATTTAACAGAGGTGCTGTGCCTTTTTGGCGCATTTTTTGGCAATTTTCTATTATGATGGGCTGTATAATTTGTCAGCCTGTGGCTAAAAAAAAAATAGAAATGCCTGTTGAATATGCAGAATGCTGAAAGAAGGAAAAAGAAGAGTTGCAGTGTCCTGATAAATGTGATTAATTTGATTTCTCACAGAATAACTGGTCTCATGCGACCTTGCATACTGTGGCTTTATGTTTTTAAGGCTTTGCCAGAGCTTGATGGCAGCAGTTGAATGATACATCCTGCCTGCTGCATCCTCAGTTGTAGTAGGGCTCAGCTTTTCCTGTGGGTGCATGCATGAACACATGTACAAAATGAATTTTCAGGCCCCTCCCTTACTCATAGGGCTTTTTGGGAGACTTAAGACATCATGTTTGAGTTGGGGAGTGTACATAGGAGAATTTCTGGGAATAAGCAAATTGGATATTGGACATGGATTATGTTGGAATAGCTTAAATCTATGAGCTGTTAAACTGTATTCTTCTAAAAGCTGCATTCATAAAGCATGATTAGTTGTGTTACAGTATCAGTATATTAAGGCAAGAAATGTATCCCTTTTGTGCTAAGTGCTTTTCTTGACTGCAAGTGCTAAAGTAGTTATTAACTTGTTTGTGAAAATACCCTTGTTTTAAAATGTTGATTCACAGACAATGATGCCTTTCCTTCTTTACATTAAGGGAGTTGCTGTTCTCCACAGCGCACTGAAGATCCCCCATTAGTGTAAGTGAAATAGGAAATAACATATTTATGTGTGTGTATCATAAAAAGGTGGAATGAGCTATAGTATATTCTATATAATTTTTGGTCTTCTGTATTTTTATGAAGAACCAGGGAGTTGTTGTAGCAGGAAGGAGAGACCAGAGGTACTGAGCATAAGAGCATACACTTAAGAGCAGCGCTAACACTCCCTGCTGGTGTGGGTGGAAGAGGAGCAATAGGTTTATATCCCTACAACAAAATAAGAGCGTAAGACAAGTTCTTTGTGAAGTGATTGAAACCACTTTCCAGGAAAATACATTACTCAAAGTGTTTGCATAACTGATTTTTCCAATTGAGAGCTAGGAAGTAAGACCATAAGAACTTCATTCAGTCTCCTAAATGTACATGCCGTGCTTAGGATAAGACAGAGATTCAACTGAAAACTTAATGCAAACAACTGACTACCTGATGGGATGGGAATTTAAGATGTGTGAGAATGCATATACCTCATTTTCAACTTAACTGAAGCATGAGACTTTGTACCTGCTACAGTCATGGTATCATAGAATAGTTAAGAGTTGGAAAGGACCTTAAGATCATCTAGTTCCAAACCCCTGCCATGGGCAGGGACATCTCTCACTAAACCATGTCACCCAAGGCTCTGTCCAACCTGGCCTTGAACACTGCCAGGGATGGAGAATTTACAGCTTCCTTGGGCAACCCATTCCAGTGCCTCATCACCCTAACAGTAAGGAATTTCTTCCTTATATCAAATCTAAACTTCCCCTGTTTAAGTTTGAACCCATTTCCCCTTGTCCTGTCACTACAGTCTCTAATGAAGAGTCCCTCCCCAGCATCCCTATAGCCCCTGTTCAGATACTAGAAGGCTGCTAGAAGGTCTCCACACATCCTCTCTTCTCCAGGCTGAACAGCCTCAACTTTCTCAGCCTATCTTCATACAGTGCTTATAAATGTTTTCATACCCGTATATTCAGTGCTTTAGTTTCCGGTAACTGTAGCTGCTTCTGCTTGACTTGAGGACTTCCATTTAGTTTAGAGGAAAGCTGTTACCTCAAAGATAAGAGGAATTACTGAGGTGTAGTGGTGCTGAGACATACTTGGGACACCTTATTTGCCCATCTCCAGAATATGGCATCACATCCCACAAGTTCCTTGTCTGCCACAGTCTTCTGCTCTTCTGGTGGTTAAGAGACCCGGATTTAGAGTCACTAGTACCTTCCTAATGCTCCCTGCTGGGGTGGGTGGAAGAAGAGCAATGGGTTTGTATCTTTACAATGAAAGCCCAGTTTGGTGATTGCCTGCAATCTGGAGAAGTACTGCTCCCTCTGTGTGTGTGTATGCATGAAACTGTTTAAAATTTAATATCATTTCAGTGGTCTGTTGTGGCAATATCTGATGCATATACTTCTCAATAAAGGTGATCTTCAAGTTTTTAAGACAGGTGATCATTCAAATTCTAAACACTAGAATGATCGAGTTTTATAAGCCAGTCCTGACATAATATTCTTACTATTGTTACCATTAAGGCTGTGTTTTTAGTTTTTCAAAACTTGTCAGTAGGTTGGTGTATCCACATTTCTTGTATGCTTATATATATGTCTCCTTTTGGGAGGTGGGGGCCTTTTTTCAGGGTTCAGAGGAACATTTGTGAGGATTCACACAGGGTCATACTGATCACCTGGATGTCATGCAAACAGTATTTCCTAGAAAAATGTTTGGCTTTAAAGTGTCAGGTGACTCTGATGTTCAGGTATTGTTGAAAACTCCACTTAAAGCTCAGTTTGCATAGCATTTTGCAGGACTTTTTTGAAGTCTGCATGAAGACCTTTTCTGGCCTTTGGGCCTCCAAACCTAGTGGTTTGCTGCACAGATGTTTTTTAGGATGTAAAGGGGCCATCCACTCAAAGGAACAAAAGATGCTGTTTTGGTGCAGGTGTATAGATGTTGGCTGCTTTTCTATGGAAATAAATCAGTTTCTGCTGAGAAGCAAAACTATTCAGAGCTGAAAGTACAAACAGGTCTCTGGAGGTTGTAGTTAAAATAAGCACCTGGTTTGCCATTTGTATCTAAATTTTTATCAGGTTTTGCATGGGCCTTTTGTTTAATATACTTATTTTTTCTAATTAAATGTGCTTGATGCTGACCCTACAAGATTTTTCAGGTATCATCTGTACAGGGAAATAAGGAGCTTTTGCCTTTTTTTTTTTTTATATCTGTGGCTTTAGTTTTTGCTTAGTAATAATCGATGCTAAAGACACCCTGTTGCTACGTGGCAAAAGATACGGTTGGTTCAGATTTTTCCTAACTTGCAATAGCTGAAGTAATTTGTGTCAGCTTCCATTTTGTGACCTGGTATCACCCCAATAATTGTTTTGCTGATACTTTTTCTTTTTGAAGTAGTAAATTTACAGTGTTTTCTGTTACTAATTTCTTAAAGTTAAGTACACCAATAGTTTTAATAAATGACTATCTATGAACTGTATGTGCATATTTTTATTTTTCTAGGTACCTTGTGGGAACAACTGAAAAAAAGATGAGGGAGGCAATGCTGAGGGAATTTCAAAATACTGTTTATTCATCTTAGATCAAGAATTTGACTCTGGTGTTGTTTTTTTTGTATTAAATAGGCTTCCTGTTTGGCATGTCTTTTGTAAAGACAGTCTTTCATCGACAGTGCAATATGCTTCAGGTGATGCTTGTGCCCTGGCAAATGATGATGAAAATGTCCAAGAAAAGGTATGCTGACTAAAACATGTTCATTGGCTGCTCAGTCTGATTTGATATCAAATAATAAAAAAAATATTCGCACACTTTGATTCATTGGGTCTTCTTAGCCAGAATTTTTGATGTATTCGGTTGTTCCGTGAACCATGATGTTGTCCCAAGTTTTTGTTTTTCATGTTTTTTGCAGTTGTGTGATGATACAGCTGGGCAGTTGGTGAGGGGGAGGGGCTGTGTGTAAGAACAAATAGTAAAGCTAATAATAGTGGCTCAGTTTTTTTATTTGGGTGCCAGATGTTAGAAGTAGTTGTCAGGGATATGTATATGTGGCTCTCTACAGACAGTGATAAGAGGTGATGGCCTGTATAGGTTTAGGCTGCAGTATGCCAGTTGCACCTGTGTTGTGTTAAAAGCCCAGTGAGCAAATGATTGATATACTAAATAGAAGCTTTAAGATTGTTTTAAGTCAGTATTTGTCCTGGTTTTCCTCCTATTTAAAAATTCACAAAGCTAAAGCACCTATGTGAAATGCTAGTGAACAAGATTTTGTCCCTTATTTACATTACTGAGTGCTTTAGGTTGGATTGAGTGTACTTGTCCCACCCTAACTCATCACAAGTGTCTGCATATTGCAATTTCATAGTGAGGTCCCAAGCTGTTGAGTCATATTAGGGAGTCGTGGTAATTTCATTCATTTACTTGCACAGGTGGCAAATCAGTCCTACAATAAACAAGGGTAATATTGATGTTACTGGTCTTCCCATTTCATTCATCAGTCAGTAGTAGTGCTCATCATGGTCCTCATTCAAAGAAGGCTTTAATATGCCACATCAAACCTGGAAAATGTGTTGAGTATTCTAGTTCACTCAGGTGGAGAGCTGCCTGACCAGAAAAAAAATGCTTTAAATAGTGTATTTCACTGTCTGAAGCATCTCACCATCTAGGGTAGCTGTATTTTTTTGCCAGCTTGTGCAGCCAGATAGCGTTCAGTACTATTCTTCTAGCTGCCTGAAAAATGTCTTGATCAAATTTAATTGGCTGACGTAACAAAACTGGGAAGATCAAGTAAGCTTTGAGACTGGGAAGCCACTGGTGTATGTTTTCTTACTTTTTTGGCACATTCTTCCCCTTATTCTATTAACTTGCCTGCATTGTTAAGGAGCCTTCTAAATTTAAACCCAAAGGTATGAATTATCGTACATTATGCTGTACTTTTTACTTATTAAAGAAAAATCTCTTGGGTGTGTGAAAAATTTTAGGCATGTGTTTATTACTCCTAACTAGGCTGCCAGAGTTGTTCTGCCCAAAAAGAGCAGTCTTGCAGCCCTTGATCAGTTTTCCTTAGATCATTTGTCTCTTCAAGGCATTGATGCTGTTTAATCTTGGACTAGCATGTGAGCTAATAATATTTGGGAAAAATGTTGCTTAGCTGTTGTCACTTAGATTTGCCAGTTCAAATTTGTAGTTCCTGTTCTTTCAGTGTGTGCCTTAACTCCCTCAAATGATTATGATCATGTAATCTTGTGTAGCATGTCAGTCTGTTTTAGATTTGAACTTCCAGTATGTGACCACAGGGTTTTAGATAGTCCATAGAAAATGAGATGTGTGTAAATTTCTACCAGTCTTCTTGCTGTATCTTAAAGTATTGCTCAAAAATGTGTTGCAGTCATAACTTAAAAATGTACTTGCCACACAAACTTTTTTTTTAATTAGTTCTACAGTATGGTGACTTTAAAACTTTTTTTTTTCCCCTCAAGTGTGTATTCTTTTGTTTTACTTTGTGAATTCACTGCACTTGATTGTAAGTCTTTATTTATAAAAGAGGAAGTTGCCTCAGAAGGTTACAGCAGACTTACGAATTATTCTAGTTCTGCTGACAAGACTGCTATAACTGACATGTGCCAAGCATTATTTTTTAATGGTTGTCTGTTGCAAGTCATTTTAGGATTATCCCTCTCTCCCTGCTTTTTGGGCTGCATGGAGATATGGAGGGTTTGTCAACATGGGAAGTCACTGCAGAGGGATTAATTTTTCTTAGCACACACTGAAAAATTTAAGACAATGCTGAAGTGGTCTTTCCTGTGAAGGTTTAATGGAATTGTTTTAACTTGCTGTAGTCTTTGTTTTAAAGATTACATGAGATAAAATGACATTTTAAACGTTTGTGAGCAGTGGCTCTGAAGATTCATGTAGCTTGTAAAGGTAGTGTTAAGTCTGTATCAAAGGTAACTGTACTTACTAGAAGGCATTGTGTTACTGCATGCTTCCTGTTTACCTTTAATATACTAGGGGGAAGAGGCTGGTCCAAGGCTGGAGTCTGAGCATGCAGACTCAAGTATGTGGAGTTATGCTACAGAAGAGCTACTTGATGACCTTACAAAATCTGTCCAGGCAAGACTTCTATTTCATTCACTTCAAATGCTTCTTGGATTTCAGTCTTTCACTTCGGTTATCTCGAGCCCAGAGTGACAATCTATAGCATTTTGCTTGCACCAGGCTTGCCATCAGACTCATGTTTCCAATGAAGGAAAAAACATATGAGCTAACAGATCTTGCATTTCCCATGTGCATAAGTAATAATAAGAGTAACTTAATATTTGTAGGTACTGACTAAATAAATCTTTGCAAGATAAAGTTGGATGTTATGGGTATGGGTATCTCTTAATAAAATAAAAGCCTTCTAACTGAGGTCATCTGTAGAGATCAGACTTGGTGATCATAGCAGTCCGTTTTAGCTTTGACCCTTAATGGCTTCCATTATTTTAATTTCCTTTGCTAAAATGGAAAAAACATTGTGTTTCAGTTGTGTGTGCTATTAATACCATTAAGTCAGTGCTTGGTGTTAAATATTACAAAGCTCACTGTTAAAGGTTTATTTGATATATTTTTGTTGATCACAAGGCAGTATGCATAGGACATACTTCTGACTATATATTTCACGGTTTAGATGTGTAATTCTGTAGTAAAATGTTCTAGACCTCTTCATGTTCAGTTAGATGACTCTTGAGTAATCTAGCTATTGGCAAGAGGGTCTTGTGTAATAGTATTTTCTGTTACAGCAGGAGTTAATCTGACCTGTTCCAGTGGTTATGTACTTTTCCATATTTAGACTTATTTTAATTGTGCTGTACAAGAGCTTATGGAAACTGGACCTAGAATAAGTAAGACTCAAGACTACTGGACTGTAGGAAATGATAAGCAATTTACCTCATTGTTCAGTTACAACATGGAATAGACTTCTAAATCATTTTGAATCTCCATTGGAGTGATAAAATTGAAAGCCTTTCCCAAAAATAAGCTTAGGGTGAAAATAGTAAATGAGTTTTATTGTAGTGGACCATGCAAATACAACCATATATTTCAGTTACTGAAGTATTCGAACTTGTTTCTTTGTAGCTGTCTCTATAGAAATGCAGGGTTGAGGAAGCTGTTGCACATGCCTCCTCCAGTTAATATTTTGACACTATTATTGCAGGCTATGGAAGAGTGTTTCAGCTATCACAAAGTAGCATTGAGTGCTACCTAGGTTTGTGAAGAAGACTTATTTCTGACAGAAATGTGAATTACCAACCTGTTAAAATTCCATACTAGGTGTTCTTGTATGAATGCTTTTCCTATTCAAATTTTGAAAAAATGTTATGCATGTTTCCACAGACTACAGAAATGAGTGAAGCAAGCCAGTCTGAAGCTGAGACTCCACCTTCAGTAGATTTAAATGAAGCTTCATCTAGCATAGTTGCAAGCACTGAAAGCACTTCCAGTTCACCTACCTCAGAGATGCCTCTGGTCTTGCAGCCTGAGTAAGCTTTTTCATTTTATTATTTTGGTCTTCAAGAGAATATCCCTTACTCTGATGTTGTTAAAGTGTTACATCTTCAGGTTTGGTAGGCATAAGAATAGATTGCTACACATGTACTTTGGTTTCTGGTGTCAATGCTAATGGAATATGCTATCATTTACTCAGTGTGTGGATTAAAAGTTGTGTACTTGCATGAAGTGTCATACTATTGCCAGTATTGGTTTTGAAGCTGCTGCTTTGGCAGAAAAGAATCCAGTCTTTTATGTGTTAGATGATCTGTACTACAAAAACCCTTAGGTCTTTATCATTAGGATTTCTGACCTTCAAAAATATGCTTTAACGGTCATGATAACAAGCATCAAAGCTGCTTCAGTAATGGCCTGTGCTTTTAGTTAAGGAATACTTCGAGTTATATTTTAGTATAAAAGCAACCAAGACAGTTTGTAATTCTGGTGCTTAGCAGTGTACCGCAGCACTACCTCTGCTGCTGGCAGTCTTCAGAAATTGATGTGCTTTATTTTGTTTCCTTTTGTGAAATGCTGTGCTACCAAATGTGAACTCTAGTATGGAAGCTAGTGTCTGTGTGTACACTTTGAGATACTTTCACAAAATTCTCCTGGGATTTTTAATGTGTGTTAAGGGGAATATATTCTGGTTGCTGATAAAGATCTAATTATGGTAGATACAAGTTCAGCGCACTAAAAATGAAGTAGAATTCTTTTTGTTGTTTAGGGTTTGGGGTTTTTTTGGGGGGGTTATTAAGAGTCCAGCTTTTCTGATTTTAGCAAACTTTGTTTCTGTACCATAGAAGAGGTCTGGAAGTCTGGTCTGCTTACTGATCCTGCCTAGTCTGCTAGGGCTAATACTTAAGCACATCTGGTACTTCAGAAGTGCTTTTTATTGCAGGTCTTTGAAAATCTAGCTTCCCACATTTGCAGTTTTTAAAAAACAAAGCTAGAACATAATTTCAGTGTGTGTGTTGTTTTTTTTTTGTTGTTGTTGACTACTGTACTGATTTGTTTGTGTAATGTGTTATAAGTCCTACTGTTGTCATGACTCAGAACAAGATTCAGGATGTTATTTTGTTTTGAACATCAGCCTGGTGTCTTACAAGTGTTGAAAATGGTCTTGCTATTGTAGTTGGGGAATAATAGTGATGAACTCTGAAGACTCAAACTATGAAACAAATGAAAATGGAAATTTGTTTTGGAGCAGTAGTGTTCTGACTCTAATACCATTTACAGGAAGAAAGAGTAGAATTAGTATAGAAGAGATGCATTTTATGTTATTTCAAGCTTCAGTTTAGCTTTAAATAGTAATAGATGGTCTCTTTTTGTACAGATTAACTCTAATATCCAAAACACCTGTGGTTGAACTCCATAGTTGCCCAAGATCTTTACAAAGACTCAATTGCATTTGTAATGTTTAGAGAGTATTTTTCCTGGTTTAGATGTTGGTTTCTACCAGTGTAACAAAGTCCAGCTCCCTTCGGTGTTGCCAGTTTGGTATTGTAGCAGGACCTCTTAGTCAAAATATTCTGAAGTAATTTCATTCCAAACTATTTTTACCCTGTAATGATTTATTTATTTTTTTTTTAGGATGGTATTGCTTGTAGCTTTTCTATCCAGACCTAATCTGGGGAAAATTTCTTGAAAAATCAACTGAGCTCTTATGGCTGCAAATAAAGACAGTTGCTGTGCAAAGTGAGCTTGGTAATGCACTTTAAAAATTAAGGCAAAGCTACTAACAAATGAAAGTACCTGAAGGAGAGGGAGTACTACAGCTTTTAGGCTTGTGCTACTCACCTTCTACTAAAACTAGTTACTCGAGGCCACTCAGGTACACCCTGATACCAGGGTATTTCTAAGTTCATTCTTGTTCCATATTTTATTCAGTTGATTGTTATTCATACTGTCCTCTACAGAGATCAAGGATATGTGGGGCTTTTTAATTTTAAGTGCAATGGTCAACTTTCAGTCATTGAAGTGTCACATGCAGAGCTAAACTGTGCTCATCTCAGGTGTGTGTGTGTTTGTTGGGGTATTTGGACAAACTTCTCATGGTTTGTAACTAATAAATTCTTCTTGTTCCTAGTGTCAGATTTTGTTACATAGCAAAAAATCTTGGATACCTAGGAGATTTTTATGTGATTTTTTTTTTTTAACTGAGGGAACTTTATCATATGAAAGGTGTGAAAATTGGCTCCCTGGATTTGTGGTAGCTGCTTCTACTGATAACTGTAGCAGCCAGAATAAAACAGATCCCCTTTTCAGTTGCAGATGTGCTGTTCATGTTTTGGCAACTCTGTATCATGGTATTGGATTAACCTGATTTGCTGCTGATATTGAAGAAGCTTATGTTGAAATTTTGGAGGCAGAATAAAGCTTTGCTTTAGAATTGGTGTATACCTTAGATCAGTATGAAAGTCATCCCTGTACTGGTGGAGGCAGTTACACAAGTTATTAACTGGAAGTTATTTGTCTGCCTTTTTCTCCCTGTCCATTCTATAGAGAGGCTTTCTTTTCAGTTTTTGCCCTAGGTTTTGTCTGATGCGATGTGTTCAGGTGTTCTGGGAGAGAGAAAGTAGAGCAGTGGGCAGATAAGCTAGTTTGGGCTGTTGATGCAGCTTGGGTATTGGTCTGTTGGGTTACCTTGTTTTTGTTACTTTAGCAAAAATTAAAAAATGTAGTGGAAAGGAAGTCTGTCTGGCTCTACTGTGTATCATTATGTGATCCCTTTTCTCCACTTGTTTTAGCCAAGTTCTTTTCTGATTGCTGCCCACTGACTTGGGAGCATTAGGAGCTTTTAGGAACTCAGATTCATGTTTGATTCCTTTGTTGAAAGGAAAAGGAAAATTGCTGCAGTCAAATAACTATGAAGCTGTTCTTAGTTTGTAGTAATGATGGGAAAAATTATCCATTGCAGTGTCTGGTAGGATGTTAGATGAAAGTTCTGGTAGATGAGAAGCTAGCTTTGAGTTCCTTGGCTGAGGCAAACAGGCTGGAAAGTGAAATTCTATTCTTGTATGAGTACAGCTGAGAATGCAGTTCCACAAGTATAAACATACTTCATTCCTCTTATTTCTGTGAGACTGTTGCTTTTCTAAAGCTTTCAACTGTCTTTAATTGATTATCTGGGTTACTTGTATTATCAGAAGGGTAAAAAGCATGTTATTTCTTTCCCTTCAGTGCAATAGAAAACTCCCATGCTGATATCACTGTAGTCAGCCCTAGTGAAGCTGAGCAATTAGAACCTGACTGTGATATTGGTGGGACACTTGAGGCTGACCCTCAGAGTGAGCCTTCTTCTTTTGTCAGTCCACCAGGGAGGTAAGTATTGAAGTAGGTTGTGAGTCTGAATAATTTAAAGGTAATTGTTCTTTTCTGTCCTGGCCTTACAACAAACATTTGCATGTGCTTCCTTATGTATGTATTTTTTGTGAGTGTGTGTGTTAATATTGCTTATGGTTGAAAATGTGATCATTGTATAGGTCTTAATAGTCCTAAAATTTTCAGCCTTGCAGGTCAACATATAGATAACATATCATCTTCACATGGCAAGGGAAAGAAGACAAAATCTGAGTTTGAGTCGAAAGTTTCAGCAGCTGAAAAGGGTGCAGATGAGCAAAAGTCTGCTCTGAATGCCTCGGAGAACTTAAAAAGGGAGGTAAGCAGTGCTGATAGCTGCTCAGTACACACAGGAGCCTCATGCCCTCTGTTAGGTTATCACCACTGTTGAAGATGAGTTGATATCTCTTGCTTTCCAGATCATGCAGGCTTCACATCTTGAGCCCTGTGTGTGTTTTTGATATTGCCATCTCAACAAGAGTATAATAAACTGGGAGAAAAGGGCTGCAAGGTTCATCTGTGCCAAGGCTGATCCATTGGCGCAGACAATGCTACTGAGCGGAGCCTCTTCAAATACAAGACAAAAAAAAAAAAAGGGGGGGGGGGCGCGGCTGAGTTGTGGTATGATTTGCATGGCCTAGGTAAGTCTGAGGGTTGAATTTGACTGAGTTAGGAAGTTTCTGAATAGCAAGCAGATGGTTGGAGGGAAAGATAACAGTTGGAGGAAATAGAAAATGTTTGGGGTGGTTTTATTCTTTCCTAGATATCTTATTTGGCCACTGTTGAAGTGGGATACATAGCTAGACAGGTCTTTTACACTTAACTGTGTGACCACTTTTATATTCTTACAGTGAGGCACTTCCTAAAGCTTACGTATTTTATTTTTTTTTTAAATAGATAATGAATGACCAAGGCCACAGCAATACCATTTTTTTGCTATTTTAGGATCACATTTAGTCTGTCACTAGTAACTTGGGTAGCTTTCTTTTAAAGTTAAGATGTTTTTCCCAAGATTATTGAACAGAGGACAGTGTACTTTAATTAAATGTAGTCAGAACTACTACAACGAATTGTGTAAACCTTTATTAAAACCCCTCAATTTGCAAGACTACAATTTAAGTAAGTACGGCATTGGCCTGATGTCATAGTTAAGCAAGAGCATGATTTGGCATTGCTTACTCAGTCTGGTTTTTGACTTACAATTTTCATGGTAGTCCAAGGAGAATCTTATATCCTGAACTTTCTTTGGAGAGGGAGTTACTTGAGGGGATATATTTTTGTGTCACATCTAAAGTTCTAGTGCAGTATAGTCATCTGAAGAATTCTGTACTCACTTTTGTTCAAATACGTGAGTTTGTGTCTTTTTTTGATAGTTTTCAGCTCTAGAATTATATATGAAATAATTCTTGCTAAAAATGCAGAGAAAATGTCAACCTACAGAGCCATCATTCTAGAAACTACCTGTAAAATACTGTTTACAAAATAACTGCTCCACTTGAAGTGTCTAGCAAAAGTTTTTTTTGCATCTTGTGGTGTGCTGGCAGAGTATTTGTATAAGAAGTTAAAATGTGAAATGGTATAGCATAAGGTTAACTTAAAACGGTTGCTGCATTGTTAGGCAAGTCCAAAATATTTTCTTTAATCATTAGTCATTAATAAAATAATGTGTCTTTGTTTTTTTGAGATGTGCAAAAACTCTAGGGGAGCTCTGAATTCTGTCACAACCAACATTCATATTTGAAGGTTTCAGCTGCAGGGAAGCCTTGTCTTCTTAGGAGGAGAAAAAACAAAAATACTGAAGAAAAGCAGGCATTTAGAGAGACAGAATGCTTGTTTTTCTTAAAATGTTAGTTTAGCCACAAAAATTGTCAGCATCTCAGTGAAAGAATATAATTTTGGGAGGAAATCACATGCTTTTCCTGGCTAGTGAGCTTACCTTGGCACTAAGTTTTTAAGATGGGTTCAAATTATGTATCTGCTGTTGATGAGAATATGGTTATTTTTAAGTACTGGAGTTTATCTTTGTTTTTTTGGTGCTGAAAAATATTCACAATTGGTGGTTTGCTCTTCTGCAGAAAGACTATAAGAAAACAGGCGAAATTGACCCTACATCGGCGATGACTCCAAAGGACCCTGGAGACATTCCAACATTTGATGAATGGAAGAAAAAAGTCATGGAAGTGGAGAAAGAAAAGAGTAAGTTCAGGATTCATTGATTTGGGCTAAATACAGACCACTTCCTTTTTTTATCAGATTTGATTTGGAATGCAGCCTGAAACTTCATTTTTCTGCTAGAACTACATAATTAATGGCATTTAGTATATAAAAGCAGTGAGCAGAAGTTCCTTAAAAGTGAAAATACTGTTTGTTTGCATGGTTTGTTATAGTAGCAATATTTTTTTGTTCCTAGGTCAGTCAATGCATCCTTCTGTTGTTGGTGGACAGCACTCCACAAAAAAAGTCCAGAAAAACAGAAATAACTATGCCTCTGTAGAGTGTGGTGCCAAAATTTTGGCAGCAAATCCAGAGGCAAAGGTAAGAATTTACTAATTATTAGTGTGCATTATTTCACTTTACTCTTATGCAAGAAGTAGTACAAAGTACACTTAAACTGAACGCTGATTACTGGAAAAATCTTTATGTTTAGGTTGATTGTGATTTTTTTTTTTTATTTATAAAAATGGATCATAAGCTATGAGCTCTTCTTTTTTGAAGAGGGATTGCTATAGAGAAGTTGATGTCTTTAAATGAGTTTGGAAGTGGGAACAGTTTACTCGCTACAGAAACAGAACTGAACTAAGTTGTATTAAACAGCTTGCCAGAGTAAATAATCTATGATTGTGCCATAATAGTATGGCATACTGTCTTTAACATACTGTCTTGCTTAAATGGTTGTGAAACTTGGTATTAGTCTACATAAATAACATCAAACTTATTTTTGTAGAGAGGGGAGAAAATATTGGTGCTGTGTTAGTATCTGCAATTGAAAATACTTATTCTCTTCTTCATACAGAGCACTTCAGCAATTTTGATGGAAAACATGGACCTTTATATGCTAAATCCTTGCAGTACTAAAATCTGGTAGGTTACTGAGGCTTGCTTGTAAGATAGGAGTGATAATAGTTTTCCATCATGATGGGACTGTGGGACTGGATCTTGGTGTGTCTCTGCCTGAAGTCTGTGTGTAAGGAAGTTTGGACTTAGCACTAGATGCTTTATTGTGTCCCCCATAAATTCTGTCTCTAGTATTGAGAAGTAAGATTAAGGGGTAACTTTATTCACTTTGTAGGTTTGCATTATTATAATCTTACAAGAAGAGAATGCGCTGAGTGTTCAAGTTAAGATTTTGGTTTCTTTCTCCAGCTGTCAAATAACTGTCTTAGACATGATCAGAATTTAACATATACTAAGTGATATTTCAGATGTGGTTTAAATGATGTTTGGTTTTAGTTCTGTAACTGTTGCCCTCGAGTGCAGGTGCATGAAACTTTTGTAGCTGCAGGTGCTCTCTAGAATTACTAAGCTAGGTATGCCAGTAAAATATCACTAGTGATTTTGAAGGGAGCAGCAAGTAATGCCTCCTCATTATACAGCATTTTTGTAGTCTTCTTTTATACCCAGTGAAGGATGTGGTAATTGGGTAAAGGACTGAGGATTGTAATTGTAGAAGGAAGAGAGTATTTTTCAGTATTTCCTTTTTGTCTTCAAGGTTTGTTATTGAGCTCTGTGAACCAGTCCAAGTAAAGCAATTTGACATCGCAAATCATGAATTATTCTCTTCAACTCCTAAAGACTTTCTGGTGTCTATTAGTGACAGGTATGTTATCCAAGTTAACCCTTCTCAATGAAAAAATAAATAATTAAATGGATGGCCTAATATCTATGTATATACATACAGTCTGTGTGTGCTTGTTATTATGGAAATTGAATTGTGCTTTGTGTAATTACATGGATTTTCTTTGTGCATAACATCAGTTATTCGCATTTTTTTTTCCTGTGGAAAGGGAAACTGAGCTTGTAGAATACATGGCTTGAGTTCTTTCCATGCTTCCTGTGTTTTTTGTCACCTTAAAAATGAAAAGAAAAAGTCTTTGAAAAGTAACAGTGGAGCAGCAGAAATGATACAGGTGATAAAATGAACATTTATTAACAGAATGCCAGTGGCGTTGTGGTCTGTCTCCTCCCTTGTCATTCAGACTATTTTCACATGGCTTAAGCTGTCTTCAGTGCAGAATGCTGTCAAAAAAACCAAAACAAAAAACCGAAAAACCCCAAAACCAACAAAACTGTCAAATTACTTAATTTGGAACTGGAATGAGTAAGTGTATTATTGGTTGGCCAGATGTCTGGCTAAAGGGTGGCTGCTTTTTGTTTTAGGCAATGTTGTACCCCCAGTGCTTTCTGGGAGTGAGTAGATTGTTCTGGTATGTGAGAGAGAGGACGTTCACACAGTGCATTGAAAAACCTCACTTCTTCACTACTGTGTGTAGATTCTTATTTTCAATAGTTGGTCTGTTGCCTAATTCTAACTCTGCTTTGCTCATAGCTCTTACTTTTTAGCTGCTTGCTTACAGTAATACTTACAATCTGCTACTTACGTGTCATGTTCTTCAGTGTTCATATGAGGTGATTTTTTTCAGTTTCAGAAACTTTACTGTAGACTGGTAGAATTTCAGTAATTGGATCAAGTATAGTGTTTCATCGTTCAAGGGCTTGCACACCATTTTAAATAAGTGAAGAGGTACTGCTGAGATTTTGTGTTGGCACTAGCTTTATCTTGCAACTCTTCTTTCAATAAAAACCATATTGCTGCTGTTTTGCAACTTGGAAAAGTCAAAAGTATTCTGTGAAAAGGTGTTTTGGGAAATTTCAGTACATGTCTGTACACAGTGGGTTTCATTGGCTGACTCCATTGTTTCTTTTCTAGGTATCCAACAAACAAATGGATTAAATTAGGTACTTTCCATGCCAGAGATGAGAGAAATGTCCAGAGCTTTCCTCTGGATGAGCAGATGTATGCAAAATATGTCAAGGTAACTTACTATTGCAAAAGCATCCACCCTTCTCAGAGAAAGAAGGGTTTGCTGAGCTTACCCTGTATAACAGAGCATCCCAGAGAAATGTATATCAAAGCATGCTTTACCATTAATTGCACTGGTTTTGTTAGTGACCCCAGTATGATTGGTCATGTGCTAAATCCTCCTCATAGAATCGTGAGTATATTATCCTACTCAAAATGGTGACTGAGAGAATCTTGGGAAGCATCTGTTGCCTTGTTCCTGAGTGCATACTTAGTTGATATCTGATTTATGAAAAATCCAGTCAGTGTTCTATTCTGTTTGACTTAAACTGTCTCGTGAATGTAAGATGAGAAGTATTTACCTATTTTGTCTCTTGGCTGTACCAGTTTTTTATAGAGAGATATATGTATACGCAGACACATACATATAAAAATATATGTATGCACACTCTTTCTCTCCCTGGAGAACAGATTAGAATAGGCATATATCTTAATACTTCTGTGCTGTATTTTGCTATAGATTTTTAAATGAATCTGAAAGAAAAAATAACTGACTCAGGCAAATTTAGGCTTACTGCTGCTGGAGTACTTGCCATGATCGCTCCACCTTCAAAATAACTTGCAGCAATCTACCTTTACTTGGGAGACCTCCCTCAATAATGTGGTATTTAAGACTGGGATAAAAGCTTTTGTGAAAATATGCATGTAGTGGAGGTTTAAACACAAATAAAACACGTACCTTTTAGGTCCTCTCTAGTGATGCATTCTCTTCCAATCATGGTGCTGCAAAAGAGAACTCCAGGCAAAAAAGCAAACAAAAATTAAAAATAATAATAATAATAATAAAAAAACCCAAACAAACAACAAAAAACCCCAACCAACCCAAGACTGGATTGTGCTACTTAATCATGGTTGGTGCTTTCATGAAGAAATTGGCTCTGAATGACAGTTATCTAATTTCTCTACACAGAAATTCTGCATGAGTCACAGGATAAAGATTTCATTTGTTTAATTCTGCTTTCAGGCTGAATTAATGCCTTAAGGTAGCTGGAATCTTGCTTGTTGTCACGGAAATTCCAGAATTACACTAGGTGCTTCAGCACTTAATCCGTTTGTGGATAGTGTTCTGCCTTGAATAATGTAGTGTTTTAGAATTTTCAAAGGATTGTTCTTTATGGCACAACACACAAAAATGAAGCAAATTCTTGGTGTATCCAGGCTGCAGAGTAAAAAAACAAACCTCAAAAAAATTTCAGGTCCATGGGACCTGAGGGTCCCATAAGGATGCTAGAGAGGGACTCTTCATTAGGGGCTGTAGTGACAGGACAAGGGGTAATGGGTTCAAACTTAAACAGGGGAAGTTTAGATT
>WYDI02027356.1:38299-104750 GCA_009867235.2 Psittacus erithacus | reverse complement strand
GTTGGCTTTCTGGGCTGTGAGCACACACTGAAGCCAGCTCATGTTCATTTTCTCATCGACCAACACCCCCAAGTCCTCCGCAGGGCTGCTCTGAATCTCTTCTCTGCCCAACCTGTAGCTGTGCCTGGGATTGATCTGACCCAGGTGTAGGATCAGCCCACCTCACAAGTGCATCAACATCCCTCTGGATGGCATTCCTTCCCTCCAGCGTATCAACCGAACCACACAGCTTGATGTCATCAGCAAACTTGCTGAGGGCACACTCAATCCCACTGTCCATGTCACTGACAAAGATGTTGAGCAAGACCGGTCCCAACACAGATCCCTGCGGGACACCACTTGTTACTGGTCTCCAGCTGGACATTGGGCCATTAACCACAACTCTTTGTGTGTGGCCACCCGGCCAGTTCTTTATCCACCGAGTCATCCACCTATCAAATTGATGTCTCTCCAATTTAGAGACAAATCAGTTGAGTAAAGGTGATAAACTGCACAGATATATTTGGACCTCTACAAATGACATGTCCCTTACTTGATCATTCAGCAGATGTATGACTTTTACAGTACTCATGGGCTTTTTATATGTCATGAAAGCAATAAGACAGATTATTGCAATATGACAGTGCAAATGCTGCATCATTACATTAATATGACAACTGGTTTTGCTTGTCTGACATGTAATCGATTAAGCAATAATGGTTTTAAGGGACTTATGGCTGTGGTTGTTACATACGATAACCATTGTAAATATCGTTTAACATTGATCAAATCACGCAGAAGTGTTCAGCTTGCATAGCTTCAAGAAGCATGTGTGTTTGTGCTAGGAGAGTAATGTAATTTCTGCTCGTTTCTGCCCAGGATTTCATGCTCAGTAGCCTGTACACTTGAGCGGTTAGCACCACCAGGCATCTCCATTGCTGTTAAATCAGGCAGGGTCTACTGTTGAATTAGAGGCTTTTGGGCACACCTGAACCTGAGATTTGTAACCAGGAGTGGATTTGATCTACTGAATAATAGCTCAGAACATGTACCTTTAAACTTGAAGGCATTTAGTTAATACTTAGCTCTTTTCACTATCTCTGCTGTGTACCCCTTAGCTGCTAATTTTCTGAGCTTTCAAAAATCTCTGTCTTAAGATAGTTGGTAATATTATTTCATGTAGATAATAGGTGAAAAACTGAAAATCCTGTGTGGCAGAGGGCAGCAATGGTAGAAATTTGATTTTATACTCATCACCTCTTTTTGTCATCCCTTCTTGGCCACGCTCAAAACCATATTTCCTCTTTGCCTACATGACAGCACTAGAAGAATAACTTCTCACTCAGTGGCCTTTGAAATATGAAAGTGTCCCAGATCCAAGATGGCTCTGGTGGTACAGTGCTGTCATGTAGACTGGGTACCTCTGGATTTGGGATAAGTTTTTAGGAGAGTGCTGGTCATAGCCTTGGAAATCAGCAGTAATTGCCTGTTGTCTATATCTGCAGAGCAAGCACTGGCTACTCCCTGGCGTAATTTGCCTAATTTCACTCAATGGCCTCAGATCTTAGATGCTGGTGTCTGAATATTGATAGTTTTCTGGGTACTGACAATTTCACTTGTGAAAACAATTAAACAAATGCTCTTTAGGAAAGCTCCAGCCTTCAAGAGATTAGGCTGCTAGGAAATGAGAGGTCTGGTTTCATTTATTAAAACTTTAGTATAGAGCTGTATATTTGCAGTGTGTGTAAATCATAGTATTTCTTAAGTTTTCTTTCTTCACAGGGTTTGCCATGATCTTTTCCTCTGTCATCTGTGAGTCTGTTTTCCTCTTAAGCTGTGAAGTTTGTATCTTATATGCCATAAAATGTGTTTCTCATGGGTTTCTTTTTGGGATAACCTGTACCGTATAAATACAGCAGACCTTGCTGATGCCTCTTCTTGGAATTTTCTGAATTGCACTGCTGTACACTGGCAGAAAAACTCAGGGGTGTTGGGACATAATAGTAGCTACACATCCTTGTACACGCAAATGTACTCCTCACAATGAGTGATGAAAAAAGGTGAAAAAAGGTGAAAGTTTTTATGATCTGGCTGGCTTGAGATTCTTTGGCGTGAAGGATGTGTTAAGTGTGTAAGATTTGTTTTTGTTAGTTATAAGGCCCCCATGCATTAAAAGAATAAAGAACCTTGGGTCATGCTGAAAATCAGAATGAACTAAATTTAATTAAGAAAAAAAACCCCTGTTAATTTCCCAAGATTATTAAGGTGGCCCTCGCATGTTTATTATGGCTTCTTAGGTCAAAGAGAAAAAAAAACCAAGCTGCAGCCCATCAGATTTCCTGTGAAAATGATACTAAGATGAAAAGTCTCTTTGACATGCATAGTGGCACATTTCAGAATTTAATGTTTGTTGTATTTTGAATAAATACTTTAATACAGTTCTTTGCCAAAGGGCATCTGTCTTATACTCTAAAAGTCCTTATCACTTTACTTATGTTGCCATCTTGACTGACAGTATCCTTGCTTTATGTTGACCTGTCCCAAAGTTAAAGAAGAGCGAGCCAACTTTTCTCCCAGTTTTTATTTCTATTGGCATTTTCCCCTTGTTCTTTCTCAATTCATGCAAAGCTATGGATTTAATCATAACACCTTTAGAATGCTTGGACTCTTCCCTTGGTGTGGTGAAACCTGTCCTTATGAGTGGAGTAATCATTAAATGAACAAATCCGAAGAATTTAGAAAATAATTGATAATTTGAAAAAAAAATCATGTTGTTTATGCAGATTTTAGGATTCATTCAGATTACTTGGATAATATATCACAAAATAGGAACAGCTCTCAGTTACACTGTAACAGTCTCTCATAGTGTTCCTTATGGCATGTTTGCCTACTTGATAAAATGTATAGAAAAGCTGTCTGTCTAGTTGGTGTGTGCCAGTTCCTGTCCACTTTGTGTTGTGATTTTGTCTCCAAAGTAATTAAAGATGTTGATCAATTACTCACAGTGATATCAATAGATATCCGACTTGTCCAAAATCTAAAAACTTATTGCTGTTCCAAAATTAATGATCTTAATTTATGCCTGATGCCAGCTATTAAAGTCTGTGATTAAATTGCCATTTTCTGTCAATCACTTGTCTTTATATATGGAAAAATATTCAGAAAAAGTTAGCCTCTGATATGGAATTTCATTTGCTTGTACTTAGTCCAAAACCAAATGTGCATGTGTCATGGCTTACATACTTTCAAGAACTTGAAAAAGGAAGCATAAAATTAAGTATTATTTTTACTTATTATAGAAAGAACAAAAATCACATGCTGATGCTCTGCAGTCTTTCAGGAAATATTTTATCATTAGAACAGAGGCCCCAGGGCTGCCGTGCACAGCTGAGCCTCTGCAAAACTACACATTCTTCCACATTTCTTCTGGCATCTGTGCCTACACTGCTGTTGTTGCTTGAGAAGTAAGAAAATTATATAGGCAGTCAGGCTATGGTGAGCTCCCTGCTGCTGAAGCTACTTTGCTGTAAGTAAGCAAAGAGGTAAATGAAAGCTGTTGTCCCAGTTTTGTTACTGCACTGTGGTCATGCCATTGTTAAGAGCCCCAGGACATGTGCAGAGGTCATTGTGGAGAAAAGGCCATAGTTTATTCATTTTTTTAAGTCTGGAAAGAAATTCTTTATAATGGGTTTGAACTTAAACAGGGAAAGTTCAGGTTAGATATGAGGAAGAAACTCTTCACTATAAGAGTGGTGAGGCACTGGAACAGGCTGCCTAAAGAAGAGGTAAGTGTTCCATCCCTGGCAGTGTTCAAGGCCAGGTTGCACAGAGCCTTGGGCGACATGGTCTAGGCTGAGATGGCCTTGCTAGATGGTCTTGAGGTCCTTTCCAATCCAAACCATTCTATGATTCTATAAGTAAATTTACAAATAAAATAATGTGTTATGCCTGTTTAGCACTGTATGGGCTTTTTCCTGCAACCTGTTGCATATTCTAGTTCTTATCCAAGAAGTCAAATACCCTATGTTTAAAGCTTTAAAGAAGTTTTGAGAGCCATAAACTTTTTGTCAGTCTGAAATGGTATGTATTATACCTGGACCTTACTCCATAAATGTTACACAGAACACCTTTTGTTGACAGATTCTGAGAGTGTCAGCTCAAGAGAAAGTTCCTTATGTTTGAAGAGTTAAGTGAAATTAAAAGAGTTCATAATAGCATTAATTATTTCTTTCTAAGAATTAATTGCTGTGGTTGGTAAAAAATGAAGCCCTACACTCTCTGCTGTCATAGTAAATGTCACTAGATCTTTGAGCAGATTGTAAAGTTTTTTGTGGTCATAAGTATTCAAGACTTCAAATTAACAAGGGCTTTTTCCAGTGGTGGTGTTAACTTGCTTGTGTGACCCTCATAATCTTATACTTGATTGCAGCCTTTGAAAGTGCTTTGTAAAAATTATGTTCCTTAAAGCAGAGGCAAATGTTTTGTGGAAGTACCTTTGGTAGGAGGGGAAATGCATTTCTGGTTTTATACTTCAAAAGAACTTGGTGGAATTATTTGAATGTTTAGGGAACAAGAGGACTCACAAGTTTATACAAAGCCTTGCATTAGATATACCAATTGTCAGTTACATGGAATTGTATTACCCAAGCTTTTCAACAGGCAAGGGCAAATGCATTTTAGGATAGTAAGGTGGAATGATTATCAAGTTCCATAAGTTTTATGTTGCACTTTCTTTTTGGCAGTTTGTTGACAGGAAAGATCTAGTTTATTTCACTGCCAATAGCGATTTCATTCTTGCCAGTCAGCTTATCAGTGTATTGGTTTTTCTTGTTGGTTAAAGCCACATTTTTGTACCAGATTAGAACAGAATCATCATTGTGGCAGTCGAAGCTATGAGACTTGTAAACAAGTTTATCTTTGAGATTTTCAGACTAGTGTGATGTGCTACTAACATTTATGGTTTAGAAGGCAATGACACTAAATATTTGTGAGGCTTGTGAAGGTGCCATTCAGCTGTTTGCTAAAATGTGGCTTCTTTTTCATTCCCCAGTTATTTTTGGCCAAAAGATTTCAACCATTTTTGAGAAAGGAGCTAGACAAAAATAAATGATTCTGTCCTTGAAATGTTCCATCAGTCTGCCTTATTCTAGAGCATGGTGCTTTCTGTGCTTTAGATCTGGAACTAGACGTGTGATACTTGTGGCTGAAAGATGACTTTTCACTTTCTCTGTGCAAATCTATTTTTGTTGGCCAAAGTTAAATTGTAAATCAAGTTTTACTATTGTGTTGCTGATAAAATGTCAATGTAGTCGATCTTCAATTAGCATGTTGTGTTGTCCTTTTTAGCGGTCTTGTTTTTCAAGGCAGGGCAGCTGACAGCAGCCCTGGTGCAATTCCAGGTGGCTGAATTGAAACTAGGAGCCTGTTGTATCCTCAGTTTTCTTGAAGACTCCTCCACTTACACCACCAAGTGTTGTAAGGAGTAGACTTTGGTGGAAGGCCTGTTGGAAACTGGAAGCATAAGGGAGAGAAGGGGAAGAAAGAAAACTGAACGGGGAGGTAACTGACTGGCTGGCCAAGGAGACTGGTTCTGGTTATGAACAACTGAGGATCTGAGGGCATGGTGGGAAGGATGAGGCTGGATGTACAGTAGGAACCAGAAGCAGCTTGGGTGGAAGCTGCAAAGAGTGAGTAAAGAACCTAAGAAGGAACAAAAGTGCAAGAAGCCAGTAGGAATTTGAAATGTGCAATCGCATCATGTTTTCTTCCTATAGGACTTAACGTGTTATCCACATCCACAGTGGATGAAAGATGAAAATGTTTCTATAACTTCTTTGTTACATGCGGGGCTGCAGGCATTATTAACTTGACCCCATTTGTATCCTGCTCACTATGCAAAATTTAATTTATTCATGAGCTCACCTTTTGCAGCTTTCCTAAATATTAATATATTCATACAACACCTTTTGTGAAATGTAGGAGGTGGGTGATGGTGTGTTATAGATGGGAACTAAAGCACAGAGCATTTAAAATGCTAACGTACCAAATATCTATGAATTTATGGTGCCCACATTAAACAGATAAGAGCTTGAGGTTTCAGCGTGCTTACTTTATATAGTACTGTTAGTTAAGGCAGAGTTTAGGGCTTAATATGGCAGTCTGAATAAAGTTTTAATAACATAGCACAAAAAAAAATGTTTAATTCATCATTAAAAAGACAAATATTTTTGTGAGGCAAAAGTTGATTTATTTTTGTCCAGAGTGAAGTGAGCTTCAGTACAGGCAAGGAATAATTAAGTGAGCCTTCTGTCCCACTTTATGTAAATGTTATATATGATTTCTCTTAGTCATAACATTTTCTTCCAACGTATCATTGGTTTGAATTTTGCTAAAGCCTGTTCAGGTAAGAACTGCTTAGAGTGAGTAGCTGATAACAAAGTATTAGACTCTGTGAACTATCTTTAGTTCACAAAGTGCAGAATATTCACTTCTTGCAAACTATCTTTAGTTGTCCTTCTTTGTTCCCATTGGCTTTTCTACAGTAGGCAAGCTCTTATTTTGCTGACTTGCTGTTTCAGTGTTTTCACATTTTCAGAAAAATAGTGGAAACAAATAGTATTCCTCTGTATTTATAGCCATGTTTTCCATTGGTTTAGGTGAACTTTGAATATATTGCAAAAATGTCTGCGGATATTTTACCTTTGAAACAATAATTAGCTGTCAATAGCTATAAAACCACCTTAAAAATGTTCTTCAAACTTACAGAACTCATAGTATTTCAAAATTAAGCTACTTGTTCAGGTGGTTATAAATCATACACTTCTTCTAGGGAACACATAGAGCTTGTATAAGGGAGACAAAGCATCTACTGTGTTATGCAGTTTGAGGAACACTTCGCACTTTGATTACGATGATGAGAGGCTTATTCTAAATGTGCTACTTCAGGATAACAAAAGCTGTTCTTTTTAATGTTCTGGGGTAATCACTACATCTCTGAATCTTTCTACAAGAATCCCATAATTACAGCATTCCAGTCTCTCAGAGGCACTTGGTGGCTTCTTAAGTTAGGACAAGAAGGAAAAACAGCAGCTTAAGTGTAGTGTCTTCCCAGCTGACACCAATAACTGCCTGGACAGAGATATAATGAACAGGGTAATGCTGAAGTGGGGTGGATGAGAAAGGGAGGAAAGGAGGAGGAGAAAGCTGTAATGTTCCTCCTGGGACTCTTTGGCGAAAACTTCCAAATAGTCATGGGAGCATGATTTACTGTCAGCCTTTCTCCAATTGATCAGCTTGGTTTCCAATATAATCCTAATTGTGTTCGTAACTGTATGCAGTTCATGTTGCTCACAGTCAGAAAAAATGGGAAACAGTGGTTCACATATAGCACAGTTGATTTCTATGTTACGAAGATGTAGATACTGTTTGTACATTTTAGAATCCCTAATTAATGGAATTTGGAGCCTCTTGAGATCTTCCTCTGATGCTCTGCAGTTTTACATTGAGCCTGAGTGGAGAAACTTGGAAAGCTTTAGTTCTCTCGAAATCGCCAAGCTGACACCTCACAGTGCATCTCTTCCTGAGTGCTGTGGTGAGATCAGGCTTTCTTGCAGCCAAAACATTGGGTACATTTAGTCTTGCATGTATAAATGTTAATGTGTTAAGGAAGGATAAAGGTAAGAGAAGTGCATCCTGATTTTGCTTAGCTGTTTCATGTTAAATACTTATGCTCTGTCTCTTTAGCTTCTGTCTAGAAGAAGAACTGACCAATTTCTCATTCCCTTCAGCAATTATCTTCTCATTCAGAACATTGAGGCTTTGGACTTATGCATGGAGCCACGAGTGTACCCATTCAAATGGGCTTGAGTGAGTGAAAACTCAGTGAAGTGCTTCTTAGTGTTAATTCTCAGGTCAGGGATGACAAATCCATTTGTTTTATCACCACAATTTCTCTGTTGTGGTCACTGTTTAGAGCTGCATTGCTTTCTGAATTAAATTGAGCCATGCAGTGAAGTTACTAGAATAAATTAACCCCTCTAAATTCCCTGCTTACCTACTAAAGACATTAATCAAATGTAGTGAAAATAAGGCCTCCGATTAATCAACTATATCATCTGCTGATCTGCGAAAGAGCTTTTGCTCAGTCTTTACATTTGTTTATCCTTAAAACATTCACTTTGGCATAGGAATTCCTGTAATGGGAGTGACATAAGAATGACTATTGCAGATAACAAGCGTGAAATCAATATAATATATGTCTATAACTTAAGCACACAAATAAGCAGTTTTGCCGTCCATATGCTAAAGTGTCTTCCTGACATGTGGCCTGTCTTCTGCAGAATATCGCATAGCTTTACATGGGTCAGCTTCGTTTATGGAGCATGAAGTAAAGCTATCACAGTGATACAGATCCTTTTTGTAAGCCGGAGTTGGAATCATTCATGACTTGGAGAATACTTTCATACCTTTCTACCTCATCTCATTAGATTTAATATTTTTCATTTTTTTAAGTCCCGGATTTTTGTACTTTTAAAGGCAATATTAAAATATCAGCAACAGTCTGAATTCGTGCTGTGAACTGCAGTCATGATTCCTGATGATAACTACAGCTTCTGAGCTGCAAAGGGAGGGCAAGTGGTATGGAGAGGAGGAAGCTCCGTTTTATTCTTTCCCTACGTTTCATGATAACTCCCACTAGGGACATAATGTAGTTATTAGTTTATAAAGCTTTAGGAATATGCAACTATTTATAGTGATAGTAACAATATTAATAACCACAATAGTAACAGAAGTAATAATAGATTTGGATTATGTTGCTTCTCTCAGTGGTAATAAGCCTACACAGAAAGCTACACAGAAAAACAGGAGAAAAGCACAGGTGTATTTTCCCTGGGAAGAACAGTATTTTATTCCGGGAGCAGTAAGTACTTCTGTTAGCATCAGTTCCTTTTTGTGTGCCTCTTGGTACATGAAGCAGAGAGGAGAGGAAGCATGGAAGATACTAAAGGTAAAAAGATAAATCAAGAGTTTCTAGACAGGTTTCATTAGTGGCTAAAAATGAGTAAGGGGGAGTGCAGAGAAAGGAACAGTGTCGAAAGTAATGTGTAGGTGAAGATAACTGGTTAATACTATGGGCAATCTCAGCTTTTTTGAAAAGAATGAGAAAACATTAAAGAAAACAGGGATGATATTCTGTTGAGTTGCAAACAGCAAACTGGCAAAAAAGAGTTAATGAAGTTATATCCTAGAAATAGAAAATCAAATGTGAGATGACATTTTAGCTGTGAGGCCCACTTTAGGCTGTTGAAAAGTAGTGGAGTACTAACAACATTCTATTTTTTCCACAGCCTCACGAAAACCTCATGGCTGCAGTGTCGCTGCTAATTTGCTTTTACTTTTCATCACGTTAGTTTTCTAAAGTTCATTTCATGCCTTCTCAAGGCCTTTGGTAGGCTTTTTACATTTTAAAGGTAGATAGTTGTGAAGGGTGATTGCACCTTCTTTATACTGTTACTGTAACAGCTTGCGCTATGATTAAGTGTCTTAGCAGAATTAAGAGTAAACAGTCTGCCTCCTTAGACTTATTTCTGTGGCTTACTGGAATTTTACTGAAACAAATGCCACCAGCAAAGCTGAAGAGGTAAATGGAAACGCGTGCTCTGAGCTTGCTGTTAGGTAGTTTGAGGGCATATCTCTGCTGTTATGTTATCTCTTCTCTTTCATTTGGGTAAAGAATTGTTTTCCTTATTCATTTAAAAATGAGTGAGAGAGAGAAAGAAGTGGCCATACTGAGGCTATATTGTTTCTACAAGGGTACTTTATAAACAGATTACCAAAACAAACATTTTGTGCCACTCTTCATTCCATGAACAGACAGTTATCTGATAGTAGTCAGCATGATGCATCTCATAGAAAACTTGAATTTAATACCAGTGTTAGGCTTTATGTAAGAAGATAGCCTATAAAACTGGAGCTGTGCTTTGCTGTGTCGACATGTCTGGAGCTCAGAATAAAGTTGAGTTTCCTGCTTTAGCTGTAGCTTGGTCTTAAAATAACCTGGAGAAGTTATAGTTCTGATTACAGGGAAAGTGAAGGACTTAGAACATTCCCCTAATAAAGCCACAGGATGACACAAGACTTAGTCATCTGTAGTCTATCTGTAATGGGCATTTCTGAGAATAAAGAAGCCTTTGAAACTGGATAATTTGATTTGCAATCAGGCCTAATTATTTTAAGAACACAGAAAACCTTGGTTTTGACAAAAATAATTATCTGGAATCCAATTATAGGAGAACAAGCCATTTAAATAAGATGAATGCCACACAGCATCCATAGGAAAACTGATGTCTTGGGGGAGAAAGCTATGTTTGAAATGGACTCCACCTGTCATTTTTCTTATTGCCATTTCTGAAATAAACACTTGTGCTCAAAGTACACATCAGGCTGAAGGACAAATAAAATGCTTGTGACTGAAAATACATTCAAAACCAGTGCATGACAGACTGTAATTTAAAAGTCCCAGGGAATTCTTTCTATCATCTTCAGAGTATTATGTAACTTTACGGCAGCAGAAAACACTTCAGGAAAGTAAATAACACTAGGGGAAAACATGGCTATCATCATTAAAAATTCAGATTTGATAGCATCACTGTCACTAGTGAGCCAGTGTATAATTTGGAATTAAACCAGTTTAGGTTAGCTAATGTTGTTAAAGGTCCTTCAGCTCCTCTCTGCGGTTTCTTTTGCATGCTATAATTTTTGGCAAATCTTTATAAATTGCTAATAATATTTAAAGGCTTTGTCATTTAGCATATTGAGCTTATAAATGGGTGTATGTAATATGGAGAAGCAAACCAATGAACTGGTCAACTGATACTCTGCTTCTTACAGATTCACCATGGGAGAAAGCCAGTGCTACTTTGTGCCTATATAAGAATTATCCAGTACAAGCCTAAAGGTTTGCTGCCTATATAGTTTTGCTAGAGGGGGGCCAAAGACATACTGTATTATTTACACAGTGAATAAGCTTTCCACATTTGTTCCACTAAATGTGGATAATTACCACTCATTTTAGGTTTTTCTGTATAAATTACACAGATGTCCAGACAACATATTCATAATTTTATCCCATCTGTGCTAATTTTTCTATAAATGTCCTTTTAGTACAGCAATCATCCTGTTTTATCAACATTATCCACAGTGTTGAATAGCATGCAAAGATGTGACTAATATTCAGCCATCATTAAAAGAAAACATACCCGCCCCCACACCACCCCAGTGTCACGGCACAGTTGGGAATTTTCTGGAGTGTCTTTGTTGGCTTTGCTCCGGTGGATTTCTGGAGCCAGCTTCCCTCAACCCAAGACATGCAAGGCTGACACTGTGGTGCTGGGGGGCAGCAGACAACAAATCCCCCCAGCTCGTGCTTAAGGCTTTATGCAGCTATGTGTATGTGGTTATCCAAAAAGAACTCGCAGAAATATATATGTAATTCTTCTAAAATTAAGGGCTTTAAGCCCTTCATTAGAACTCCCTCCTCTGCATATTGCTGGGTGGCATGAGATAGCAAACTAGAGACTTTTTTTAAGTCCTCCAACTGGGACCCAACTTTGTGTGGTACCAACAGGGAAAGAACATAAGATGTGGGGACTGTTCTGCTGTCATTTGCTTCTGATGTGCTTTAGGTGTTTGGCTTTCCCCTCTTCTTAAAAATTTCCACAACTCACCATGCCAGAGGCAAGCTTGCTTTGGAAAAGACCTCAGTGTATAGCATAAAACCTTTTTTGAGGTCTGTTACAATAAATTGCCTCAAATTCATCAACCTTGCTAAGACTCACCCAGACAGATGTTGCATGTCTACAGTTATTAGGAAATTTATGTGGGAAGTAATCAATGGTCATTCAGAGAAAGTGTATTTCTAAATGAAACAACTAGGTCATTTATAATTTGTCCTGTTCTGCCCTCCAATTCCCAAAAGCCACTGCTATGACTTAAAGTTTAATGACTGGGAAAAAAAATGTTTCCAGAAGCAAGGCCCATATAGCAGCAAAAGAAAATAATCCAGAATTATAAAACAGCTAGGTATTTCCAGTCACAACCTCAAAACCTTTTCTGTTATATTAGCAAAAGCAATTGAGAAAATGGGATCACGACCTTCAAACTCAGTCTTATTTAAGAGCAAAATTAAATAAAGTAGAGTTTAAAATGGAAACAGTGTTATCACAACTACAGGCTTCTGAATGCCTTCCTACTTAAAGATGTATTGAAGTGTTTAGAAGTAGTATTAAAGTACACTTTTCAAGAAAAGTAGTATCAAGCTTCATAAGGTAAATTTCTTCTGCTTCTGCAGGTTTTGAAGTTATTTGGTTATGCAGGTTCACTGACTAATTCCTTTTTCTTCAGGAAGGAGTAAACTTTATGATGGTGTAGTTCAACCTAGTAAATAATGACTACATATGAATGAAGCAGTAGGAAAGAAATCACTAATGTTTTTCCAGTTTTGGAACTAGGGTTGTTCTTGCATGTTTCCAGTGTAATACGAGCGCTCACAGAACTCTACCTATACCATTTTTTAACAGTCCCTACAGAAATGGAAAGTCATAGGAATTCCTCCTCTGGATGAATAGGCAGGTAGGCAGCTGATTGTACTGAGCTAAAATAACAAACTTGGCAGTTTCTCCATTACATAAGATCCATGTTTCAAAATTATTATGGCAGGAAGGAATTTAGGATTCTCAAAAGCACTTGGAAAGCCAGTGGTTGCTGATACCCAACACTGGGCATCTAAGGTCTTTTTTAAGTGGCTAAATGTTTTAAAAACTTCTCCAGATTCTTATGTATTTTCTCTGTGTTCCTGTGAGTGAGTTAAAAGTCTTACTTTGAAGAATCAAACTTCTCCTACTACTTTTTTTTTTGTATTGTGATAGGCTTCCTGTATGCTGTTGTTTGTATACCAGTAAGATACACAGCTTCTTCTCCTGTGAGTGCTAGAAGCATATTACTGGAAGGGTAGAATTGCTTTTTCCTTTTGTATCGAAAATCCTTTCTATCAAAAAGTTTTGGTCTGTAATGGGGTCAGAGGAAATTAAAGTAGCCTTTCATTCTGTGTTATAGGAACCAGCTCTGAAGTTTCAGACTACTAGACTAGGAGGCTAAATTCAGGAGCAGGGATGCCTTCAATTAACTGTATTGGTTCTATTTGTAGTACAAAGGATATGAACAGCCTACATAGCTTAAAAGAAAGGAGGCTAAATAGACCTTAAAGGGGTACCCTGCATATAGCACTCTCAAGGGGAAGCAGTGGGGTCTTTGACAGTCAGAAGTTTAAGATCATTGCTAATGCAAAAACTTGGACTGAATTTATACAGGTGTGCTGTCTAGTCAATAAGACATACGGGAAGACTTTCTGTAGAAGAGGTTGCTCATAATGTAAAAGCATTTTGTTGAAAACAGTGGGAAAGTGAGCAACGTATATGAGTTTTGAGCAGAATTTGCAAGTTCATTTTAGAGAAATGCCTAGTTAGTTTGGGGAATCTGTAATAATCTTGAGTTTCATCTCTAGAGCACCAGTTTGAATTTAACCTGGTTGTTGATGCCAGTCAAAGTACATTGTCCTTGTTATTGATCTATGTCAAATGGCTTTCCAGTGTCCTTGGAAGAAAATCCAGAACCTGCAGTTGGCACATTAGAAAAATTGACATAAAAGAGTTGAATAAGCATGGTGATTAACTTACTACTTACTTTCTGCAAACTGACTTAGCTGGACATATGTACAGGGAGGCTGGCAGAAAGCGTGGGGAATAAATGTTGAATGTGGCACAGAGATTGGCAGAGTTTCCATTTTGGTCAAAAGAGCTACCCCATCATCTGTAGGCAATTAGATACCCAGTGATGTCACTAGTTCAGACACATGATAAATGCGCAGTAAATTTTCTCTGAATACAGTAACTGAGTGAGGTAAGGCCTCACCCTGGGGAAGAATGAGCCAAGATCAAATTAACTCTATCAGGAAAGGTAAAACACTTAGAATTTTTATTAAAACAGGTCAATATGACTGCATTTAAAATCATTTTGCTTAGGACAAATTTGGAAGTGTATTCCAACCATAGTGTCATGAAGGGAAACTAACACTGTGTGTCCCCTTGGTAGGGAAAATTCCCCACATTGTCCATAGAGGATGCTTACTTATTCTGACAAAAATAGCAATCTTCAGTGGATTTTACTGGATGAAAGAGTAAATGACTTCTTCCAAAATTCTGGTTTTCACTAGATGTCTGTTTTTCAAAGTGCAGTACTTTCTCTTTCAATAGGAGGAGGAAGGGGTTACCCATATCTGCTGAAGATACAACCTCTTACTGTCAGCATCTTGTGATGAAAAGCACTAATGCTGCAAACTTTCAAGTTTCATCTGATAGAGACTAATTCCAAAGATATGTGCCAGCTAAATTCTCACTAGAAAAATTGAGAACTTTGGCATCAGACATTGCCAAACATTTCATTCTTAGAAACAAGATTATGTGTGAGAAGATTTTGTAAGTTAGTGCCATGTATCAGCTTTTATATCCACAGAGATCCTATAAATGTTTCTGGAGAGCAGCATTGCTTCAATTGTGTTACCAACAGAATCCATCTCTGTATTTTTCCTACATATTAATGGTTACTTTAGGGGAAAAAAAAACCCAACACCTTAGTATTTCAGCTAAGGGTCTTTAAAGGATTCAGTTACATTCTAAATGAGTTCCAAAATAAAGAATAATATTAAGAGAGAATATACATTGAGATTTTAAACATACTGGATTGTGGTTTTCTGTATCACGCAGGATTTTTACTTTTTTCTCTTTTAATCAAAGATTTGCCCAGAGGAATAAATTAATGTACATGTCAAGAGACTGTCAGGAATGATGCAAATCAGATTTTCATCTAGATTAAGCACATTAGCTGCCATGTAAAATTACCAAATTCTGAAAAAAACCCTTGGATATGTGCGTTTTAATCTCACATTAATACACAGTCCATTTCCCCCAGTGAAGGGATTTCACTGAATTCAATGAAGTGTGGGTTTTGCAAACTGCATCCTTGCCAAATTTAAATCTCTGTGGCATTGGGATTCTATTTTCCACTCAGTTATTCTGAGCCTTCCAAGTTCTTGTACTCTGTTCCTTGTTTTCGGATCATCTGCTTAGTCAAAGACTCATTTACAGTAGCTCACTCCCACCATTCAGGTATAGTACAAACCACAGATGAGCATGGAGTTAAAAAAATTGCGGTAAGCAGCTGCTAGAGGCTGGTGATATTGTGATATTCTTGCCAGGGCAAGAATAAAGAAGCTCATAAAGCTTTTCCAGGGCATTAGCTTTTAAACTTTTTTCTTTTAGTTCAGGAAACTAAAACCATAAATATTTGAAAAAAACTCCTGTGTATTTAAAAAATGAGAAGAAAAAAGAAGATAAAAGTCTTATTTGCATTCCACTTCAGTACATGTAAGCACACTGGAAATTTTAAGACTTGTGATAACATGAAGCAATTACTCGTAGGTCATGGAGCTTTGTCTCAGTAGCATATAATTTTCTATCCTGAACTTTGAAATTATTTTTGCATTTGACTGTTAAAGAAGTTAAGGCAAGTTTCACAATTTACTTTAATCAGAAAAAGGAGGGGCCATAGATAATGAGGTAAGTCTGAAATCAGTTCTTAAAAGTGTGTATAAAATTCATCCTTATTGAAATACATGTGAGATTTTATATTCAGTTCAATGTAGCTAGAATTTCCTCTTCGATTTCTAAATTCAGGTGTGTGTGACCTGCCCTTTGCCTGTAGTACACAAAACTGGTAATGGTAGATCTTACCAGATTTTTCCTTTCCAGCTCAAGTTTCTGAGGGTGAGTTTCAAAGATTTTGAGTTTTGTTTGCATTTCTAATAAATTTCAGACCTGTGTAAAAAACCAAAAGAAAGCAACACATAAAATCTAACATTGGGCCTACTTGGTCACTGACAGTCAGTGGGGTTTTGTGTGTAGTCTCATGGGCACTGGGTTCCTGAGGCTGAGTGCCTGTTCGGCAGCTATGCAACTATGGTTCTATTGAGCCTTCAGCATGGCATGCCAAGCAAGTCTTGTGCCTCTCACAAGTCACCTTACCTGCTTTGCTGCTGTGGCTCACTTACAGTGCTCACATTAAAATTATTTCTGATCTTTATGAGCATGTGTTTTGCGCATCTTCAGGAGCAAAAGTTCTGGAACTTGTCGTGGCAGGGAAAAGTAGTCTCAAAAAGTGCATTTTATTGACTTCTTTTTGTAAACATCTGGCCAATATAAAGCCTTTGGTTTCTGTGTGATAAAAGTTGTAGAACTGTGCGGATAACCTGAAGGTTTCATCTGCAGTAAATGTGCTCCATTTCAGAGCTCAGCTGTTTTAGTTCTTGGCTGCCTTAGGCTGAATCTGAACCTGGATCCAAGTACCGAAGGGACATCTGTCATTCCTGTGTTCAGTTACTCTTCCTGCTTTCTCTGGGTAGCAAAGAGAAAAACCTGACAGGATAAACTGGAACGCTGAGCTTATGTTGATGGCTAGGTACTGAAAATTAGAAGCTGAGTGCAGGGAATGCGGCAGGGAGCTGGAGAACAGTTGAGAGGAAAAAGCCCTTTAGAAAAAACAAGCATTTATGATTCAATGTTTGATGTAGACTAGCAGCTGTAAAACTACTTTTTGCTATTCTTAATTATCTACTTGAAGTTAGTGCCAATTTAAAATCCAATTTAATAACTGTATTCTATTTAAATATACTTCTATACAGTTAACATTTTCTCCTAAATTCTTCAGACCAGTTCGCTTCTTGTGAAATAAAACATTAAGACAATTAGCAGTTGAGTACTTAGCAATAGCCAGGAAAGCCAAAATATTCCTTTAAATGTAGTTATTACAGATATCTAAGAATTTTGTGAAGGAAGATGCTTTTAAAGCACATCAGTTGGATTGTGTATGAATGAACAAACATTTTTGAAGTAATAGATTGTCTCTGCATTAGTTTTCAACTGGCAATTGATCTTTGATGTTATTTGTGGTTTCTGCAGTCCCCTGCATGGTTTCCTGATGAAGAATGGAGCTGTGGCATCCTGATCAGTAACTGAAAGCTGCGTGGGGAATCTTTTTACTCCTTTAAGTGTTACCTAATGAGAACCTTTTTGTGAATGTGTGTGAATCTTTAGGTATAGCAATCAGTCTTGTATTAAAGGAAGCGTCACCTGTAAGAAGGGTGGAAAGTATGTGACTGCTTTTGTTTTGATTTGGGGGCTTGCTCTCCTTTCTCATGTTTCCTTTAAAGAGAATGGGCAAGACAAGGACAGAAGAATCACGAATCCAGAAGATGCATCTCAGGAGAAAGCAGACAGCCAGAATGGTTCGTACTTTGTAACTTTTAGGAAAGCAGTTAGGATTCTTTGGGTGATAATGAGGTGGCCATAGCCTATCTGGTGCCTATCCTGCTCCAGATAGGTGAGGAAAAGCTGTGCAACTAGGGTTTCTCAAGTGCACCTTACCATACTGTGTTCTTTGCCATTCATAAACAAGGTTTTCTTAGGAAAATAAGCCTTCGAGGCATTGTATACCTGGATTGCCTTAGCTGTGACTGTGCTAACTAGAAATGGCAAGTCTCTTTTCTGTGTAATTCTCTGTAGTCTCTTACAATGATCAGGAATATGCAGTCTTATTTTATTATAGGCACACATCACAGGACTATTCATACAACCCAAATTAAAAATGTTTCTGTTTCCTGACTTTTTACTCCCTTGAGGTACAGAAATATCTTAAAGAAGGCCGTAGAGCTGTGTCAAGGATTCATGCTATGCTCTGCAAAGAAGTGAGCTCATTCAGTGCTGGTGGCAGCTGATTTGTATTGATTGAGACTTCCTACATGTTGAACACAGGCATAATCTGTGCTTGTGCCAGAAATCACTGTTTCCCACCTGTATAGTATTATCTGTTTCTAATGCCTGTGACCTATTTTTAAATCCTCATCTTTATAGCTGCTTATGTGCAATATTTATAGAAACACCACTGAAATGGTCAGTAACAGAAGTGCAGATAACAGCCATGTAGCTCTCTCCATTTTGTGGTATATTCTTAAAATAGACAGTGGTACAGCTATTTGTTGTGCATGCTTACTACTCACATATAGCAATTATATCTTTCATCATTTATCCCCAAAGAGCTGCTGTGCTCTGAATTGTATATAGCTGCTTCTGTCTTTTGCATACATGTCTCAATAAATGATATCTGTTCTGTGTCTTTACTTTCATGGTTGAGCTGACTGCTCTGTTTATCTGTAGTTTGCCATTGAAACTGCAAACTAAAATGTTGGAAAATACTGTCTATAGATGAAAGCGCTTATAAATTAAGCATGCTGTACAATGGGAAGTTCAGATTACAGGCCATTTTTTAAGCTTTAAAAGGGTCTTGGAGATGATATGAAGTTGCACACAAACTACACTGAAGTTAGTAAGACCCAGCTGTTTGCTACAGCATAACAAACAACAAACCATGGCAGTTTAATCCAATGGAGGATTAATTAATATGATCTGAAAAGCAAATCATATGGTGGTTTTCAGAAGGGAAACTGGCATTAGAGAAGACTTTCACATATATAATGCTGCACTGTGGCACTTCTGACTAAAGGAGTATGCAGTAGTCACAAAAACTGCTGAGTTACTGGTTTAATAAATTAAACTGGTAATTGAAGGGCACAGTTTAAAACCCAGACGCACCACAAATTCTTGTTTATCAATCTTAAGATCTAGTAGCAGGGAAATTTATGGTAGTCAGTCAGGTTTTAGTATGTATATGCATGAATATATATGCTTAGATAAGAAAGATTGCAAAATGTCCATATTAGGGAGGATACACTCTCAGTGTGAATAAATACAGCATCTGCCAGTAGATTTGTCCCTGCCATTGCTCTGTGACTCTGTCCTTGCAGAGGGAGGGAAAGCAGAAAGGAGGCCCCCGCTTAGCCATGTGGAGTGCACTAGTCCCTCTTTTCTGAACACACCGAGTAGCCTTACTTTTAAGGGACTGCCATGGCCTGGAAAATATTGGCAGACCGACTCTAAGCAGGACTTCGTTGAGAGCAGGGATCAAAGGGGCCAGGAGAAAGGTTAGGAATTAACATGAAAGGCACAGATTTTCTTTTCAAATGCTTTTTGTCTCTGTAAATATTATAAAAACTTGGCAGATCTCTGTACATCTGTTTGATTGAAGGCCCACCCCAGTTTACGTGAGATGGGGTTAAACGCATGACTTCTCTCAGTGCCTTTTCACCCATTTAAGCATTTTTCTCTAAAGAGATGATTTGCTTTGTGAAAGTATGCTTCTCACAGTAGTATCATAGATCAGCAAAATAGTGTGAAATGGCTACTGGGCTAAGAGAAGAGTTGTACTGGTGAGTACTCTGGTAGAGGTTAACAGCCAGCTGAAGATGGCCAAAAGATGTCATAAACATCTGCAGGAATTTCAGGTGAACCTATGATCCTGATTTACATATTTAGGCTGAAGAGAGACTTAAAACTCATTGTCCTTTAAGATGTGTCACTATCACATCAGAAGGATACTGGCAACTGGCACATCAGTATAGATAAACAGTTGGTGGACATGGATCATTTCAGTCCAGTTTATCCAGACTTCCAAGTCTACCATAGTTCAGTGTTCATTAGAGCCATCATTCCTACACCAGCAGTCTGTAGTCCTTTGCCATTACCCTATCTTAATAAACTCCTAGAAGTTCTTGTGCTCTTTCCATTCTTCTACAGCTCACTTATGGGAAGTGCTTCTGCTATGTGCTCCTTATGGATCACAAAGGAAGAAATTATTTCAGTTATTCCCCTGTCTCACCGTGTGTGCTGGTGCCATGAAGCCATCTGTAAGCAGGAAAATACTGGGAGAGGACTGCAACCAGTCTTAGAAAGACCAAGAACATGACTTTCCTGCTGTGTCCCTACCTGACTGTTACTGCTCTGTACTATGCTGACTCATCCAACAGGAAATGGCAGAGAAGCAGGTACAACAGGGAAATTGGTATGTCAGTGGGGGAGCAGAGGTTTGTCAAGCAGTGCAGATCCACTTCTCACTCCATTGTGCCCCACATGCAACCCCAGTAGCAGCCATCCTTAGCAAAGCAGTTGCAGTTTAACAGCCCTGTGGCTGTCTGGCTGTTATTTCTTGCCAGATGGTTTTCTTTACTTAGATTGAAACTGGCTAAAATCTATTAGTTTCATATTGGTGGCTCTGTCTTGCACAGGCTGCAAGAGCGGTCACTGAAATGGCTGGGAGGTTGCTACCAGGAGTTGTCAGTATCAGTTATCATGGGCTATTTTTTGATCTCAAGTGGTGCTCCTGTGCTGTAGGAGTTCTGCTTAGTGTAAGAGTGGTTTTATCATTGCTGTATGAAGGCTGTTCCCAAGGCACTACGCTAACCCAACTTGACAAGTTTTAAAATAGTGTTCATATGGTGTTAGTTGGCTTAATTGTATTAAATACAGGATTATGTTTTACTACCTAAGCGTGGGATGTAGGATTCATACTCATTCCTGAAGAAATGATTCCTTGCGCTAGCTGCTTACACAGCTCCTGCTTGTTTCACAGCACTCACACTCGCTTCTTACGGGTGTCTTGGTATATTGAAGCAACTGGGGCTACCGCTGGGCATATCTCACGTGACTGACATTAAGACTTACACTTTGCATACTTAGAGTGACTTCAGCCATCTCCTTTTGTAAAACAAGACCAGGGAGCTCCCTCTTTTCTCCAGGGAGAGGATTATGACAGCAGATCTGTCATGGTCTGCACCCCACTTGGGAGGGCTGGCAGAGGAGGTGTGCAGTTACACACAGTGTGAAGCAGTTTAGCTCCCTGAGGTGTAATTTTAAGCTCTGCTCAGATTTAGGAATAATGGTTATACTTGAGCCATTTTTCTCTGGCTTTCCATACTAACCAATAACTGGAACATTATATAAGATGAAATACTGTCTTCCAGTATGATCAAATGGTGCATTGTTTTGCAGCTTTTGGCATAGCCTTACAGTGTCCTTTTCTTAATCCAGCTCTCTCTTTCTCTCTCTTTAAAGTTCAAATGTAAACTTCAAATAAAGTTGATGTTGCTTTCTTCTTAGCTGCTCTTCCTTTTTAGCTTGATTATTTTATGATAGCAGACCCCAATGCTTCTGCAGCTTTTAACTGAATTTTGTGGTTTTGTAGCCTGTTTTAATAGTAAAATAAAAAAACTAAAATTAACATGAATATAAAATTATATGTAGATTTATAGAGATATAAGTACAAATATAACAAAATTTCAATAATTTGACTTTTAAGGGTACTTATCAAATAATACTACTTGCAAGTGGATTACTCATTTCAATGGCACACAGAGACACGGCGGAGTTGTGTAATGGCCAAAACTGTTTTGAGAAGAAACCCTCACAGTTTTATGTTTTTATTCGTTTATGGCGGTTTAAGATACAGATTCCAAAAAGCCTAAGAAAACAGGTTAAGAACATACTGTGCTAGCAATTACAGGTATTTCAATGCATTAATCATTTTACTCAGCAGCTCCAGTAGCATGTTGATACTTCCGTACTCAAGAGACTGTGGTCAGTCCCTGGTGCTCAAGGTTGGGCTAAGGACTGGAACCACAGTCATTTAACAGGAAGTTTATACTGGTTCAGGCTGTGCCTTTGAGTATTGTGTAGCCTACTGTGGAAAAGGAAACCACAGGGAAGGGATGAAAACAACTCTGCGTGCCCTTGCCAATATCTACCACTCGTTCAATAACCCTACTAGCAAAGTTTCACAGTGGAAAGAGGTACCAGCAACTGTTACATAGTCAAAAGTAGTGCCTGGAGGTGATGGTAAAGAGCTTATATAGAGCATGGGGAGGGAGTAAAATACACAGTATCTGTTCAAAACACACTCAAAAAAATCTGATTTTCATTCCATAATCTCCTTAAATATGGTCATGTTTGGAGCAGGCTTTTTGCCATAGTTCCTTCACTCTTTTTACTGCCTGTGCTGTAGTCCTCTGTATTCTTTCAGAAGGTTTATATGTATTTGAACTTTTCTTTTTCCTGAAAGTGTTGCAGCATGAAATAGGACATAGGTGGTTTTAGCTTGAGCAGAAAAATAATGAGATGAGTATAATAACTATGCACAGAGTGAATTTGTGAGAAGTGGATTCCTTTAATCCTACTGTTTGGGATTTTTTAGAAAGTACAATATATCATCTTGAAAATACTTTAACATGGAGGCCACTGTATTACAGGAAGGAAGAAGGGCTTGTAATCCAGTGTGACAATAATAGGTGAGCAGACAATCATTTATCATGAAATATTTGCAGATGTTTCATGGACAAAGATCAGTTTTGATATTTATTTATGAATGGTAAACTGGAAACTGTTTATTGTGTAATACAATTATCTCCAGTCATTCATTTTATATTAAACACCGTTTTACTTTCTTCTCTTCTTCTTGGCAAGTTCATGGCAGGATCAGTAGGTCTTGAAAGGCTAACTGCATTAATGCCTGTCTTTGAAGGTTTTGGGGTTTTTTGCCTTCTGGAAACAATCCTGTACATATATTATAGAAATCAGTCTTGCTTTCTTGAGGCAAGTTTGTCTCTTTCTACCCTTTGTTAATATGATTCTCATTTAGAAACAGGAACTGTGAAATGTGCTGAGGAATAAATAGATCTCTTCTAAGAGTAGACATTGTCAAAGAAGAGCAAAGGAAGTGAATTGTGTGAATTGTTAGAACCAAGTAATGTTTATTTCAGAAAAAAGGCGCACTTCTCAGGTCAGAATGGCCTTGGCTTTGCAAGTAAGTTAGTTTTCTCTCTCTTTATGATGATGGCAGTTTCTGCAGATGGGAGATTGCAGGAGACAGCTATTTGAGTGTATCCACCAGCTTAATGTCAAAATTTGAAAAACCAGCAGAGTTCTGAGCCTGGGTGGGCCCTGAATTGAAGCTTCTGTCATGTGAGCCTGCCTGGAGTTATCAGGACCATCTTGTTGCTGTAGCAATGTTCTGAACTCAGAAACACATGGAGCTGAAAACACACATGTGGAACACGTGCCCTGTAAGATCTCAGCAGAAGGCTTTATTTAAAGGGATGGAAAGTTTAGTGGGTAATTTCCCATCTAGTCTCCCTCTTTCATGTAAGAGAAAGATGATCAGCAGGTCCATGCTGGAAAAGCAGAAGATAGGTCTGAAGAGGGTGAACACTGCTATGAGATCTCAGAAATGATTGAAGTGAGCACTAGTTTCTACCTGCTGTGCTCTGGAGTAGTTCCATGTGGGCAGCTGTTTGCAGGAACCCACTGAATTCTGATCTTTTGTGTAGTTTGCACACAGATGCTTTCTTAGGATGTTTGGACTCCAGCAGATAACTCTGTATTTAGCTACAGGATTTGCACTCAGTTGTGGAAATCTGGAGCCTTTAGCCAGATTGCCGAGTGATTGGCAAGATTTTCTGTGTGTCTTCAGATGGTTGCAAAAGGCCATCATTGAATGAAAGTCGTAAGGTGCTGTTTTGGTGGGTTTTATTGAGGATTTGAATGGCAGAAGGACAAAATTGAATTTTTTATCATTTTATTTAGTGTGGTATTAAACTGTATCTGGATACATATGTTGTGTCCTTTGGCTGGCATAGAGGAATCAAAAGCTGAATATGATGCCAGACATCATTTCCAGTCAAAAATTACACTTTGCAATAATATAAATTTTAAGGGGCTGGCAGCAAAAATTACATCAGGTGGTTCACATGATCCCTAAAGATTTTTTTTTTTTTGTTAACTGTTCACTGTTAATAGTTTGGCCCTGTCAAGAGAAAGGGTGATTGATCCCACCCTGTAGCATTGGTGAGCTCTTCACCTTATGCCATGATAACATGCTGTCAATATAAATATATTTGCACAATATTGTATCGTATATGGCCATAGGCCATATGTGTGTATATATATATAAAAATATATATGTATATATATTTGTCATAGACTAACTAACAAAGAATCCTTAGTGTCCTTGTTCAAAGGAGTGCAGGATACACAGTTGTTCAGCCTTGTGACCACAAGTCATGCAGCTTTATGGTATTTGATTTCCATACCTTTTTAGAGGTGGGTGATAAATATAGCATGGCACTGTCTGAAGTCAGCCTCCTTGTAATTAGCGGTAATATCTCAGCAATTTCATCCCAGTCTGCAACTAGTCTCCTCTTTATCAGTGTCCTCCAAGACGAGGTGAAGCCAGCTGCGTAAGATGGCGCAAGTTCTGGAAATGGATGTTTTAAGGGGGTAGTGGAGAGTAACATTTGGTTATTTCCCATTTTTTAAGATCATATGCTAGTTTATTATCATCTCTGCCATGGAAATTGAGCCATTCATTTTACCTGTGAAATGAAAAGGCACTTGAGGTAAATCCTTAAGAAGCCCTTTTGCATGTGTGTTGACTATCAGTTGCCTTTTTCTTTTTTCTCTGGCAAATATAGATGGTATTGGAAATGAAATGGAATTTTGTGTGTGCATAAGCGAGCACTTTCTGAACCAAGAGCTAATCAGTTTGTTGATCTGGGGCTCTGAGTTGTGGAGAAAGTGAAAGGTAATAGTATTGGGTATCAGCTTGGCTTTGTGGTGTTTCGTCAGGTGCACAGCTCTCAACTGACAGAGTAGTACTCACATAACTTGGAATGAGTGAAATCAATGACATCTCCATTGTCTGTCTGTATTTCCAGATCTCTTTTCCTTCAGGTAGTCTGACTCTTGGTCATTATCTTTATATTTGTGCTTTGTCGAGGCCCTATTATTCCTGTGCTTTCTGCAATGCTTCTGTCCACAACATTGAGTAGTTAGTGGATGTGTAGATTTTGTGGTAGTTCTAGGAAATGGTGGTTTATGTTGGAAAGGGAAAATCAGCTTCATGAGGTATATTCATCACCTTCAGTTCCTAAGACATTGCATAAAACATGCTTTATGGATAAGCATGGTCTCAGCATTCATTTAATGAATGAAACTTTACAGTCAGCAGAGAGAGTGCTGGGCTAAGGTTGGCTACAGCAAAATCCATAACTGTAGAAATTTCAGTTCAAGGATTCACTATCACATCTTAATTAAGGGAAGAAAACCAAAGACAAGCCTATCTAAAAAATTAGTGTAAATAACCTCATTAGCCTAAAATTTCTGTTTCTTAGAAGCGTGATTCTAAGTAACATAGATGTGCATGGCATTAATATAAAAAGCCATGGAAATTTAAGTTGTACTTTCTGGGTGCATCAGAAATTATTTACATTTTGTTCTTAATTCTTTAATGTGTTTCATTTTAATATTTTCAATGAACTACAACTACTGAAAATAACTTCCTGGTAGCTTTTAAAATACTTTTGAGCAAGTAAGGAAGAGGAAACCTCAGAATTAGTCAGCTAACTTCTGTCAGGAAGGATTTTTAAACTTCTGAGAAAGAGAACAAGCAATACTGAACAAGATAACCTAGTCTTACCAGGTTATGCTAGGTTATGCTTGCTAGGATGCTGCTGCTGCAACTAAGATTCTCTGTTGAAAATGTCAGGATCCAGTGCATTGATGAGAAGGTTCCAGGCTAAATTCCAGTTTGTCTCTTGTTAAAGTGAACATGTTAGTGACTTCTGTGCGGTACCAAGATCTCTTGGTGCTTTGCCTTAAAATCAGTATTACAGCCTTTCCATGGCAAACCTTGAAGTAGTTGTGCTACCTTCTCCCAGTGCTTAATGTGCAACGCCTGATGCAAGAATCCAATAACGTATTGTTATTGCTGTCTCACTGATCGCAAAAAGTTCTGCTTAAATTGCAAAAACTGAGTGCTTACTTTCATGTTGCCTCTTGTATTGCAGAATTTTAGTTTGTAATGACATTTCCAGCCAGGTTCAAAAGCTCAGTCAATAGGACTAAATGTGCTTCTTATTGCAACGTAGTAATATTTGTTCATCTTAACTGAGAGGGAACTTCTACTCTGAATGATTAATGTGGTAAGTGGGAGGTGGGGGTTTCAGTATGACTTGAGTTTTTAAATGATTAGGCTGAGATTCTCAAAGGACCCAAAGAGTTTCTTGAAGAGTAATTTTGAGTGCTTGACTCCATTCAAGCAGTCAGTGTAGTGTGCATGTTCCAGGCTTGATCTGCAGATTTCTAAAAAGTGAGTTTGAAATTTGAAAAGAGTTCCCACTCATATTTTTAGGCTTCTTGATAGGAAATCTAATTTCTGGGAAAGCTTGCTTGAGAAAGAAATGCTCTTTTGAAACTGTAGAAATGCCCACTGGCTTGATTGCATGTCAAATGAGTTGAAAGGAAGAGAGGAACAACCACCCCACTAATAAGAAATGGATCTACTGAAACATGGAAACACAAAAAAGGGTAATAACTTAGATTTTCAGTTTTTTGAATTGTGCTTGCTAAGTGGCATTAGAATTGTGTAGCATTTTTCTGTGGTTGTTGTTTCTTTCATTAATTTCATTAATTTCTGAAATGTTACAGAATGCAGAACCATTTTTTCAGTATTTATTTAGAAAAATAATAATGGAAAATACCTCCAGCTAATGTATTGAGAAAGTTGCCATCATCTTAACAATTCCTATAGTTTGCTTTTCCAATGCTGACAAATTACCAAGATGAGTGTTTGGCAGAGTGATTAGAAATGTTGATTTCTTCCCTATACTCACTATCATAAGTCCATAACTCTACTTGCTGATTAAGGTGATGAAATCATAAATAAATGGAAGAAAACCTGTTGCATTTACAGTTTTGTGTTCAGCCATCGTATGTCTGAAAGACAAATGTGGTAGTGACTTGAAATCAAATAAAAAAAGAGGAGTAAATTCGATAAAAATATGAATGTCGTTCTGATAATTCCATTATCTTTTTATTCCTTAAAATCTTATTAATCTGAAGCCATGCAGGAAAAGTATAGCAATAGGAATTTTGTTAATGAATATTTTAAAGCAAAAAAGGTGATTTTCTTATCTCAGTGAACAATTAAGCATGTTTCCATTATGTTTGGAATCCACATATATCTGGATATAAACTATGTTATTTGTTAGTGATTTGTTGTTCCCTTCTCAGTGCTTTTTCTGTTCATTCTAATTTTTCAGTTGACGTGAAAGAACAGATTGACTCCCTCTGGTGGCTGAAGTCATGTCTCTGCAGCTCAGAGAGAGCCTTGCCGAGATCCCTGTAGCCTGGGGGGCACAAAGCATGAATAATAGCTTTTAACTTTAGTGTTACATCCTTATAAAAAACCAGCGATAGCTTTTCTTTCTGTCATACAGAGTACAATGTTAGTGGTAAGTTGCTTTTGCTATATGAAATCCTTTGAATTTAGGGCACATATTTACAGCACATGTTTTCAAGGAATCAAAGTAGATAGTCAAAATAAAGTAAGTATAGGTATGTACACAGTAGGATTAAAATTATTTACTGTAGTGAAAAGAAAGAAATAGGAAAGGAGGAATTTAGATAAAAAGTAGTGTGATAGTGATGATGCTAAGTATGTCACAGAATTCCATGAATAAGATGTTAAATACATAGCTTGGGATTTTTTCAGCTCAGGAGCATTGTCTGATTTTAGAAGTAAACACCTAAGAGTTTGCCTTCACCAGGACCCCCTTTTATTGTAAAATGGAAGAGTCCTGCAATATTTAGATTACAACTGTGAACCTTAAATGTCTGTCTCCTATTTTCAAATAAGTCCTCCAAATCCCAAATGGCAGAATATGAGACTTTTTGTGATTGCTTACTGCAAACTATTATGGTTTGTACCTGTGCAATATAAAGCCACAACTGTCTTCGCAATAATGAGACAAAAATATAAGAAAACATCACAGAAGACTGGCATTTCCCGGCTTGTGTGTTCATAATGCTTTTTGTATATTTTATGTAATCTTTTTTACTGGAGTGCCTGCCTTATGTAATGTCTTAGTAATGAAAATGAGGCCATCTGCACAGTAGTCATGGTTGTTCCCTGAAAGACATATCTGTCTAAAGCAGAAAATAGATTAAAGCAAGACCTTAAAAATTTCCACAGCCCTTTCATCAAGATGAGAGGGATCTTTCTTAGGAACTCCTCCTTACTTTTTTTAGAGCAGCCCATATTCTCTGCCTATGGATGTTGTTACCCATCCAACTTTGGGGCTTGACCCATGTATAATATTGCCATCAGCTGTATTGCCATTGTTTGTCCCTTTTCATATTCTGTCACTCCTAATTCAGTTCTGCAGTCTAATAAAGTCTATCCTTTTTCCTTTGCTTTGCATCATCATTGGGGCCATATCTTTCCCTTTTATTTTCCCTGCCTTACCCATGCATGCTGTAATCTTTATGCATGCATGTGTTACACTATGCATGCTGTAATCTCTTCTGCTCCTAGGTATCAATAATCCAATTTGTGGACTTCTGAAAAGTGGCAAACCAGTCACCTAGTATTATTTTTTCATTTTGCTTCAATCACTGTACAAATATAGTAGGTGTTTTATGTGACCAAAGGAAGACACATTCTGCCGGGTATGCTGCAGCCCAAGGCAACGTGGTACAAAGGGGAGCAGAATAAGAAAAAATATATAATACAAAGAAGCACATTTTTGCTAATAAACATCTGGAATTGTTCATTTTGCACAGGTTACACAAGAGTTTTATTTCTGAGCTAGCATAGCTAGTAGTATTGTATTGCCAGTCTCTGACTGACATCTCATTTGCTTTCTCATTAGAAAGATTCTTTAAAAGGTATAATTATCCTTTTGTTGGGTTTTCCCCCGCCTCTGTGGGAGATTTCAGTTCTCTCTTCCCTTTTTCTGTACTTGTGATCAAAACCATTTTTAAGCCCATGCTTGTCAAAGTTCAGGATGTTCCATCAATATTTGCTGAAACATTGGAATGATAGAAGATCTTTCTTAATTTCCTGGGTATAATGGAGAGGTTGCGAGGTTTGTAAGTTACATGTACATTATAGGTTTTGCTCTGCAGTAAAAAAAAAAAAAAAGGAAACGAAACCCTTAAATATCTTAGCATCTTGGGGAGCACATAAGGCTTCAAGAAAAAAAAAACAAACCCAGACCCCTAGGAGCTGGAAAATATTCTTTTCAATGCACTTTAGGTGTTAGTCATCTTTTTCCCTAAAATACAAAGCTGACAACAGTTCCTTGGAAAGATGTGTGCTGTATATTGTTTTCCAAGGGTTTCATTTGGAGCAGTGGCGGTCACACTCTTAGAATAGCAAAGCTGTATGGGGGATACTTGTTCAGCAAACCTCCACACACTGTCTGATTTGCCCGGAGCATGCTGGCTTATGACACTTCAGGATATACCTGCTGGCATGCTCAGATGGTTTACCTTTGATACCCTGACTTCAAGCAAGAGCTTTTTCCCCTCTCCTCTTTCTCCGTGTCATCCACTTGAGATTAGAATAGTGGTATGTCTACAGTTGGGAGTTACTCAGCAGGTTCTAAACTTGACATTGCCACCCACATGCCTGCAGCATTTGCAGGTGGAGAAAAGGTGAAAGAAAAGTAAGTGAAGATCATCTGTTTAGGATGTACTTGGTACCACTTGTAGCGGTCTCAAATTGTCTCTGAGTGGGGGATGAGGCAAAGCCAGTTACAGGTTGCTGGAACCCCTCATGGTGCCCTCTCAGTCATCCTTAGCAACCTGAGGGACTTCTGTCTTTTAATGTATAATAATAGTGGCACAATTGCAAGCATATTGGCTTTCTCATATGTATGTAGCATCTATCATTATACCTGTTTTAAAAAGGGTGAGAGGAGTCCGTCATATCATGTCTGCTCTTTGATATTTCTTAACATTTCCAGATATGATTTAAGAATTATGCAGATTTATATCACACGTGCTTTCATTGTAATTAATTAATTTTAAGGCTTTAGTGAACTGACAAGCTGATAGTGATAAGCTAGCACCTACTGATTTGGAGTTATACCTTCTTAGTTCTGCAACTACTACGTGGTGCTGCCACCAAATCAAACCTTGTTTGGCATCTTCAATATGGTCTTGCTAACAGTAGTATTGATCCGTGCACAGAACATGCACAACCAAAAGAATGTTATTTTACATTCTACCCTGTCATTTCTTGTGCATGCATGCCATGGGGTGGGTGCATTATGATCAAATAGGTTAACCCAATACCATATATCAACAGCATAATTAACACTGATGTGTTATCAGTATTTAATACTATCACTGCTATGTCATAGACTTTGGAAATGAGAAGAAAATTATGTAAAAATTGCACATTTTTTACTTTATGTTAATTTATCTTTGTCCTGTTTTTATCTCTCTTGCAGAATTAGTATCTAGAATTTAGGATATTTGGATTCCTTATATCAAAAGGGAATTTTGTGAAAAGTGAAAATATGCCTGTGTGCTGATGGGTGTAGAGAATGTATATGTAAGAATTCTCCTAACTGAAATATAAATAAAGTAAGTCAGAAACCCAAATATAGCTCAGCTTGGATTTCTTGATAACACATCATCCCAGGTTTAAGTGTCTAACATTCTGATGTGATTTACTGGGCACATTTGCATTTATCCCTGTGACAGAAGTGATTGGCCTAATGTTTGCATGTACTCTGGCAAGCTCATAAGTGAATCTTTTGCTCATCTATTCAGTAGAGAAGAAGCAGTGAACACTATAACATTTACAAACTTCTTGGCTATAATAAATTAAATGGCATGTATGTTTGTGTTTGTTATGACTGTTTGACTCAAAAGGCTATTTGCAGTAAAGGAATCTGATTTTCATAAATCAATATAATAAAGCCTTTGATTTTTTACAAAAGTCAGCTAGCTGTAACTTCAGTGTTGGTATTTCAAGGCCTCTCACTGATATTTTAGAAGTTTGTGGTTGTTTGAGCTTCCTTTCCAGGCCCTGGGGAAATAAGAGAATGGTAAATCAAAGCCCAGATCGCTGTTTGCATTTATTTTACTTCTCATTGTTACATGTATGCAAACACTTAAAAGAAATAGGGAAAAGGTATAATGATAAGATCATTTTTATAGAACAAAGGGGAACACATTTCTAGTCTAATTTATTACACTTCTCCTTAATACTATAAACTCAGTTGAGTGCCTCATCAAGTTTGACAGTTCACTTATGCTTCTAATTCAGTGATAGTACTGTTTAAAATAATTACTGAGTCTTGAAGGATAATCCAAGAGAATAACTGTATATTTTCTGATCTGAAATGTCTTAATTTCTTATGGTTTTCCTTCCCAAGTGAGGAAGCTTTATAACTACAAATTTCAATTGAGTACTTAACTGCCATAAAATGTCATCATGTTGTGTTTGAGAAAAAAAATCTCCCATTTGCATTTGATGTCTTCTTTTCTTCTTTCCTTGCATGTGACCGAAATCCAGAGTGTGACTGAAGGTTTATAATTGGTATTTTAAAATATTAAAAAAATTAAGTGAAATCTAAGCCACACTTTTTTTAGCTTGGATGCATCCTTTAGTGTAATTGTGAGAGTGGAGGAAAAAATTCTGCTGGTTTTAAATACTGGAAAAAAGTTTTATAAGTGTCATCCTAAATGTGGATGATTTTATCCCCATATTAACATGAGATGCTCTCAAGGCTGTCTTTTTTCACCGCTATACTCCTGAGAGAGAGATTCTCCATCAAGCTTCTCAGGTGGTATTAAGATGCTTTGCCTATATTGAAGTTAATAGAGGAATGACAGATTATGCCAGCTGAGAATTGAGGTGCAAGGTTTTAGCCACCAGAGCTGGGATGATAAAAGCATCCCATGGGGGGTACCCTGACCCTTCACAGTTTATTGATCATCTGACTCATGCTTCTGATGTCACAAGTTATTCTTAAAATCTCATCTTCTTGCTCCTGGAGCTTGCCATGCATGCCTTGCTGTGGCATAGCTTCCCCAGAAAACCATGAGCCGCCTGTCCTCTGGGGAGTGAACTCTGGATTAGGATATTTTTCTGCAGGTTTGAACGCTGAACAACTGCTGTGTGTTTTTCATGACAGACTCCATCCTCTGCAGTCATAGCTATTCAAACCCACATTGCTCACTTAGTTTCCCAGTGCCCTCACAATGAACACATTTCTCCTCTGTTGGCTATTTACACTGTGGCCTCTCTGACACCTTATTGGTGTGCCAGGGCTGTTCTTAGATTACAGAATGAGCTATGCTCCTGTAATGCTGCTTCTCGGTGAAGAAAGCTCAGAAGTTTTAACTCCTTTTCATGTGCTTCATTTCTGGGCAGCTGCTTGTGTGCTATTGCTTAGCCAGTCCTTTTCTGCCCCATGTCCTGCAAGTTACTTTGTGTCTCACCTGCCTGCCAGAGTAACCCTCCTACCCTCTGTTCCTTATTCCTTCAACTTTCAGCCTCCTATGGTACTTCATTTTTTAATCTTTTCAAAGATTTTTTCAATCTGTGTTCAGAGACACTGATTTAGATCTCTTTTCTGTAAATTCTGTAGTGCTCTGTTTATGTCGTGATTGACTTATGGCTAATCCTGCAAAAAGAGGAAGTTTTTTCACTTTCTTTGAATGAAGAAACCAAATGGAGGCAGTTTCTTTTATATAAAAATGTGTGAAACTGTTCTGGTTTGTTTTCATTTTATGAAAAGCATATGAAAACTATGAAAAGTACTGTGCAAGTTAATAATAACTTTAGGTGGGCTCTGTTTTGTAGAGCAGAGTTCAGAAGAGTACCACTAGTATAAACAGCTCTCCCATTCTCTCTTTGCTTTGTAATATTTCACCAAGTTGATGTCTGGGGTAAGGTGTGGCCATTTCTTGGCAGAATGATTCTTCCAGATTTTACTTGGTTTGGTGTGGTTTCAGGAATATGCTTTTATTGCCTAATACTGGAATTGCTGGTTGGAGGGCCTTATCATCCGTCTCTCGTCACATGTAATTTTAATTTAGCATTCCAAATTTTGTAGTCCTCCTTGCTCACTTCATAAAATTTAATGGCTTCTCCAGTAAAAGGCTGCCTTGGATGACCAAGACAGGAGAAAGACCCTTGCTGGCTTCATACCATGTTCCTCTCTCCAGCTTTTTTTATTGTCCAGCCCAAGAGCCTTACTTGAGAAATCCTTTTGGGAAAGAGTTAGCTTGAATCCCGGAAGTCCTGGCAAATTCACACAGTTCCTTTAATGTAAGAATTGTCAGTGTCCTAGGTGCAATATTCTGGTAAGCAAGTCTACTAGAATTCTTCTTCGTTGCATCTCAAATAATGAATGGTGACTGTTCAGCTGGCAGCAGCATACCTAAAGTTCCTGTTTTTAGAGGTGGCAGCTTACCTAAAGTTCCTGTTTTTAGAGATGGCATAAATGTCTGCAAAGAAAGGTAACTGTCAGTAAAAAAAGATAGCCTCTCTTGGGACATGATGTTAAGAAAGTATGCTGTTGGAAGATTTGTGTATTCTAATATACCAGAAAATGAAACTAGTCATGAGAAACAAAGCTTGAAATGTCACCTCTCAGTGGAAGACTTACCGTTTTTCAGCTATTTTCATTTTAAGAAGTGGTTTCTGAAAGCAAAGATTCAGGGTTAAACCAAACTCTTCTACCTCTTTACATATGTGCTTCAAGCATCTAAATCTACTCAACAAGCATGCTGTTTTGCAAGTATCTTATTTTCTTTCCACAAAATGTCAAAAGCACTTCAGGAAGTGCCATCTCTGGATTATAATTGATATGACCGCTCTTCTGAGCCTATTTTTGTTGCTGTGTTTGAAGATAAAGGCAGTCGAGTATTTATAGGAAAAATAAATACATATGCCTTTTGCAGTGTGTTGTAGTTGAAATTAAATATTTTCCTACTGAAATTTTGGCATGTTTCCTGGAATCGCCAAGTTTTCAGTAATGTTTTTAGTTAATATTCTGCAGCCTACTGTTGTATTCACTGCAGCTGACAAGAGCTCAAAGAGCTTGTCTTTATTTAACCTTAGAGAGGAATCCCTGGCTTGCTGTGTAGTCAACAGAGCTGTAGGGAAGGATCTGCTCCAGACTGCAGTGGGGAGAGCACGGGCAGGGTCCCACTATGAATTGTACCTACTACAGCCTCCCTCCAGTGGTGATACTGGAAATTCTGCAAAACAAGGCTCCTTAAAGTAAAGTTAGTCTTTGTCAAGTTCTGATTAATATTTTCTTTCATTATCCATTCTTTTCCTCCTTTGGCTAATGTCTTGACAAGTCCTTTTGTTATAGTCTTGCATCCCACTGCTTATCATGATGTTTGGAAGTTGAGGGAACTGATTAGAGCATTCCTTTCCTACTGAAAAATACATCTATCTGTTGGGGGGAGGGGTGTGAAAAAAACATGAAAAGCCCTGATGAGAATAAATATCCCGTATCACCTTTGCTCTTTTGAGATTTGAAATTGCACTGTGGTAGTGGTGGGGGAAAGATGCTTCAGCTGAAAGTCAAAGCTTTTAAAGACACTGATTCCGGTTCTCTGCTCCACTACACATTTTTCACACTGGTGTAGCTCCGCAAGGCTGCTTTGTCTCTTTCTTGTCAGCTGGTAACAAGTAAGGAGAATGTAAATGTCCTGGGGCATTAGGATCACCTAACAGACAGTAGCAAGCAATTTGGTTTGATTGATGATTTTATAGTTCCTTGTTTAGAGTAATTTCATTGATGAGGTTGACTATTCAGCCAGCTACTAGCTATTTCAGTTCTAAGACAGTAGTTACCCCCAAAAGTTAGTATTCTGTATGTCAGCAGTTATTAGTAGCATTGGGGGGGGTAACCTTATTGCTCGCAATATTTATGCCAGGAAATAAATGCTTGTCTTTGTTTTCCAGTAAACATCGGCATTTAAGTGACATTAGAGATCATGTATTGATTTCTGTGGATTCAATCTAGAATTACCATAATATTTATTTTCTCCCATGTTAAGGGTTAAGGTAAAGTTGAACTCAGTGAAATAGATATTCCAGAGCCAGATTTATTATCCAAGTGTGTAAAAATTCTTGAAAATGTGAATCTCACCAAATTGAGCCTGCTTTCAATTGTACGTTTTACTAATAGTGGAAGGGAATAGCCATTGTTGGAAAAATCTGGAGGCCAACCCTTATGCAAAGTGCTCTGAAAATGAAGAAGTGGGATGCTGGTCAGAGATAGGGAGTATAATCAGCCTGAATCAACATGCAGACTTGTAGGGGTGGATTTGTAGCCAGTATCTGTGGAAAAAGCTGCAGTGCAAACACTATTCTGAACCAAACCCTGCAGGGTTTAGTTTGCAAACACTATTGCAAACCAGACCCTGCAGGGTCTGCTGAGCTCCAGTTACTATTACAGCTTCTAGTAAGGCTTATTATCATGTCACAGAAGATGTAAGAAAATCCATCTCTCTACTTTAAACATGATAAGCCTTTGTCACCTACAACGCAATTAATGTTAAAAATAGAGCACCAATGATAAGATTGTGACTTGCAGGCAATGAGCCATTGTCCAAGTACCAGAGACTTATCTGGAGGCCAGTCAGCCTACGTGGTTTGCTGTCAATTTGCTGATTGCCATTTCTCTCTGGGTTTGATGAAATATTCATGTCTTTGCTCTGCTCTCTGCAAGCACTATTGATTTCTTGTATAAACGTGGCTATATTTAGTCTAGACAAATGGAATGTGGATTGCTGCTGAATAAATGGGATGAAAGGCTGGGGGTTTGCCTGTCCGCTTCTCTTGGTTTGTGGCAATTATTTATAATCACCAGTAGATTTTATAAGTTAAAGGTGATTTTTTAGAATTTAGTGATTAGTCTCAGAACAAAAGTAAGCACTTAGATACAATCATTCTGTTGGGATAGCAGGTTAAGAAGGCAAATATGCTCTAAGGCTTACAATAACAGTGACTAGGATTAAAAATAAAAAAAGAACCAAAACAACCCAGAAAATTTTATGTTTCGATATTTATTTTTTTTTTTTTTTTTGAGAAGAATATGATCAGTAGAAGAGATTTGGTATCTCGTCGCTTGTGTTATGAAACTCTTTACTAATAGATCTGATCCTACAGTTACAGTTCAGTTCTCCATTTTGCTGCAGTTTCAACTTTTGGTGCTGCAATTTTACTGCTTGCTAGAATATTTCTGTTTCATTTTGGTCTTCTTGAAAACATACAGTGGTAGCAGAGCAAAAGGAGAAAATATGCTTTAAATCTTGTTCCCTAGTCGTTTCCGACAGCATGTTTGTTTTCAGTTAATAATCTTACTTTCCAAAGAAGATAGGGGCGCAGTAGCAAGAGGAGGGAATGTGTTTGTGTTCCACTGTCCTCTCGTGGATGGAATCAGAACTGCTGACCTTCAGCAGAGACCCTCAGCTGCTGTTTATTTGGTTCTTGTAGAAATGTTACTTGCTAGTTTTTTGTTCTTTTGAAACAGAAGAAGTTACATTCTGTCTTCACTTGATGCGAAAACCTGAAAGTTACAAGTATTGTATTGAAAATCATCAAATCTCTCTCTTCAGCTGCTATTTAGTTCCTTTGATTTAAATAGATAGAAGGAAACAGGATTCTTCATTAAGGATCTTAATGCTGGATTAGCAATATATTCCCTTGCTGCAACAAATTGGAATAATTCAAGACATTTTATTTTCTTACTGTATATAGTGTATTATGTCTAAGCCAAGCATGGTGTTTCCTTTCCAAAAAGCTGTATTAAAACTTGGTTTGTGTGTCAAATTATTTTTCTATTTCCTAATTTTATATGTGTTGTTCCTATGTATATTTACATGCAGTAGTTCTGTCACATTGGGTAGCTATTCATGTGTAACACCATCCTTGGAAAATCTACACGCTAGCTTTGGAAAATCTCTTGCAATGCAGTGCAAACTGGAAGGTTGTCATCTTACACTGAAGAAATGCCCTGACTGTTCATTGCGAGGCATTAATAATACCTAGGAGATTCTCACTAAATATTGCTCTGTTAGGCTGCAACATGGTTTTAGAACTGGTTTGCTTGTTAGTCTGCTTAGCAGGATATTAATCAGGCAGTATTTTTTGCAAAGAATGGAAAGAAAGTGATAAGATCATTTGTAAAATCTCCAGTTGCTAGTCGGAATGTCTGAAGTTTGCATTGCCTTAGTGTTTTGTTAGGTCTGTACATTGAAGAAGTCTTTGATTTAAATTGGTCTTTTCCCCAGTGGGAATGATCTATTCTCCTTCTCCAGTTGTATTTTATATGTGTATGTTTTGTTGTTTTCGTCCCACAGTGGATGTGAAGCCAGAGGTTCCTGTGGGATTAGAGCCTATCTCACCATTAGACTTACGAACTGATCTCAGGATGATGGTTCCCATGGTGGACCCAATTATGCGTGAAAAGCAGCTACAGCAGGAACTACTTCTAATCCAGCAGCAACAGCAAATTCAGAAACAACTGCTGATTGCAGAGTTTCAGAAGCAGCATGAAAACCTGACCCGCCAGCATCAGGCCCAGCTCCAGGAGCACATCAAGGTAGCAACATTTTTCATTTATCGCTCACTTATCTGCAGACTGAATATGCTTAGACAGGCATGAAAAGGGAACATGCCTGAAAGGTTGGCTGTGACTGAGAGATGGTGTTTGAGTGCTTATTTCTCTGCATTTGGGTGATAAAAGCCTTTTCAGGCAAAACTGCTAGCACCTACCAGTGAGTTGCTAACAGCAGGCCAAGGCAGTACTATGAGAATCATCAAGCTTATGAAGCCACCATGTCTTCAGAAAATCAAACCACCTATTTTACAAAACTGTTTTTTCAGCCAGACTTCAATATGGCTTTCTTTCTTGTATGTGCAGTTTCCAAGTATATTAAAACACTGGGTTTTTTTGGCTACTGTTTTTGATCACAAATCAGATTGATGGGCAAGTGCAGAATATCTGCATTTGTAAAATGGAGGCAGGCCCTGAAAGTATTGTGTTTTCACTCTTCTCTGGGCTGCCTCTCATAATATGTAAAAAGAAAATGATTTATGGGTTTACATGCACTACAGTAGGATTGCTATAGTGGATTTTGACTGTGAATTTATGATCTTGCCCTTCTTTTCATTTTTTCCTTCTGATCTACTTGCCATTGTGCTACTGTGCTAAGATTCCACTCAATGGAGCTGACAAACGCAGCAGAGAACAGCAGCCAGAGTTGGGTCATGCACTGGCAAAGAACCTCATGAAGTTTCCAGGCATTTTTGCCAGCAGAGAAAGAAGTGAAACCAGAGAAGCAGGCTGCTACCTGACATTAGAGTTCGTTTTAGTGACAGCCAGTAATGCACTATCCTGCTTCAGAGACTGGGGGAAGTCAGCTAAGAGGCGAACAGAAGTGTAAGCACAAAATCAGGCACTGTTACTCAGTTATCCAGGAGGGTGTTTTAGCCAAGAGTGACCAAGAAAACAGTGCAAACTGCACTTTCTTATGTCTTTTTGTTCTGTGCAAGTTACAACAGGAACTCCTAGCCATTAAACAACAGCAAGAACTCATTGAAAAAGAGCAGAAACTGGAGCAGCAGAGACAAGAGCAGGAGTTGGAGAGGCATCGCAGGGAACAACAGCTTCCTCCTCTCCGAGGCAAAGAAAGAGGCCGAGAAAGTAAGAGCCAATGTACTGTGAATTCTAGTAAGAAATTAATCTATTTCCCTTTGCTTTCTCCCAGACAGAATGGACCATGAACAGGAACCTGAAGCAAACCTGTTACTGTGTAAGATACACAACTAGAGAAGTTGAGGCTGTGCTTGTAGAAAGACAGGGCCACCTCCTGCGCTCGCAGAAACTCATAGTTGTCATGTGTACAGGCTTGGCTGACCGCAGGAAAGCACATTTTGACAGACCCGTGTATATGACTCTCAAGAATCTAACTTGTTTTATAAGGAGGGAATCTGAAAGCCTAAAGCTTCACAGGAGAACTTCTTTCTGCAGAGGTTATTTCCCAATGCAGAAAGCACTACAAAACAAAACAATAAAAGAAATTGCATGCTAATTCAAATGTTGTTTCAAGGTTGAAAATATGATTTAAGAATATCTTTGGCTGAAACTTAATGCTTTTGCTAGTACTTTTTCAAACTACATTGTGTTTGGTTTTGATGCCTTTTCATGTGTCCCAACTAAAAGTTACTTCTAGTGCATATGGTGCTCTAAGGCAAATGACAGATACAAAGTATGCTGTTGGGATTTGGTGCTCACTAGAGGGAGACACATACAAACAATTCTCCTTAGTGAGGTTAGTTTAAAAATCAGGTTGAAATACATCATGAAGATATTCAAAATGAAGCTGCCATAGGCAAACATTGTTACTTGCCCTTCTAAATGACCTCAAGAATTAACTGACAAAGACTGAAGCAGGAAAAAAACTATACATTATACTCCTGCCTCTTTTACTTGGGTGGAAAAATGTAGCAGTTCAACAGTTGTAGGTGTACTGTATTGTAGGCTTTAGAAATTAAGGTGCCCATCGTGCTTCTAGTACTTTGGTGAATGATGGATACTTGGAGCATTACCAACCCAGCAGTGGAAGGGTGGCAGAAACTACAGGAATAAAAGATTCCTGTAATTTGTATGAAAAATCAGCCTCCATGTAAAAGTTCGGCTTTACTGGTGCTCCCACCAAAGGAGGAGCAGTGAAATAATGGTTTCAATCTTAGTTTGCCTTTCTGGGTGGCTGTTCAGTATGTAGCAGCCAGCTGAGCAGCACTTGTGACCCCCCGGGCCCAGTCCTAGTGTTTGCATTTCTGCTGATCTACTTAATGAGTAGAGGAGGGAAGGAAAGTGCGAAGAGGGGAGTTGGGTCTGAAGATGAAGGGTAATAGAGGTATTTTATAGGAACTAGGTCACAGGGGCACATGCTCACCAGCCAGCTGTGTTGTGTCAGGACTAAGTAACCAAATATTTACAGTATCAATATGCCTTGGTGATGCCACTTTGAAAGAGGTGGTTTTTTCTTCCCTTTTTGTCACTGTTTATGGAAAGCTAAAGATTTTTTTTTATGTGCTGTTTTTATGAAGACTAATGTGGCTGTTAGTAAAGAAGCATGTCCTGTGCTGTAAGTAGGAATTGGCAGTTTAACCTGAAATTGACATACCCTACTTCTTGTAGTGTATTGAATTAGCCACCAAGAGAGGTCAAAATGTACTGTGTCTTCCAGGTGTTTTGGTCTTTCTGTTGGTTTTGTGTCATAAGAGTAGAGTTATTAACAAAGACTTGTTTTTCAGACTGTGGTTTGTCTTCTAGGCATCACAGCTACAGGCTTTCAAGTGGCTTGAATAAAAAGGCTCACTACTGTCTCTTTTTGCATTGTTCAGAAGGCAGTTTTGCTGAGCTATTACTTTATTAAAAGATTAAAAAAGCATTCTTTTCTGCAAACTCCAAGTGACCTTTTGTCACTGTCTTTTTAGTTCTATCCTTGGTTTTGTATTTGGGAATTATTAGGAAATAATTTAAATTCTTTAGATACCTCTGGTCCTGGATAAATGGCCTCATCAACTGTTGAAATATTCCTTATGACTTCACTGGATAGCTGGGTTATGGCCAACTTCAGTCTTCTACAGACATGCATTTAATTCGAATGTTATCTCATTTTGACTGATTTCCACCAGTATTTTTATAGTTTACAACACTTCCAGCAGCAAGACACGGGCTCTTTCTTGTGTTTTGGCTTTTGTTTTGTTTTGTTCTGTTTTTTTAAGGAAATATAAGACGTGCTTAACTCTGTGTTTCTTAGGGGCAGTGGCCAGTACAGAAGTGAAACAGAAACTTCAAGAGTTCCTGTTGAGTAAATCAGCAACAAAAGACTCTCCTGCAAATGGGAAGAATCATTCCATGAGCCGCCACCCCAAGCTCTGGTACACGTATGTTCAGTATTGAGCTGTTTCCTTGCCTCATTGAGGTATCTGTTAAAACTTGCCACAATGCTTTTCCAGCAGGGGTATTGAGAGTCTGCTTTTAGAGCAAAACAGAAGTTCAACCAAGAAGTTAGCAATAAGCTAGAAGTGTAATATTTCTGCTTCAACTGAAGAGTACTCAGTGTTCAGACACAAGAACTGTACAGAACAAGATGCTGTCAGAAATTTATATTAACTTTTTATTTCAACTGCTTCATCTCTTGATGCTGTTGCAAATTTTACAACTATACCTGTCATTTTTCGTAGTCTCTTCAATTTTTTGCAGTTAGAACAGCTTGTGTTTGATTTACTTGGATTTTGAATCAATCACGTAACTTGTTCCTTCTTCTGAAGAGATGCTGCTTTTCAGTGAAGTTACTTGAATGGTGTAAGTAACTCACGAGGATTTTGAGAAGGATAGAAGTCATTTGACTTTTCTTACTTAAATGGATTTTAGAATGCAAAACTGCTTATTCTTATGATGCCTTAGCCTTGATAAGTGCTTAGACCATCAAAACAGGTGATTTGTTTGAATCCTGGAACGGGCCTATTAACATGGAATCATAGAATCACAGAATAGTTAGGGTTGGAAAGGACCTTAAGATCATCCAGCTCCAACCCCCAACGTTTTAAGAGTTTACACTTATTCCAACGGGAACATAAGTTAATCCAACAAAATCAACTCACTGCATTTCTGAAAGAGTTCAATGTTACACCTGAATTGATCTTCAGCAGGACAAACAGAAATGCATATGGTATGCTTGATTTCCATTTTGTACTTTTTAACAGGAATTACTGAAGGTCTGCACTTGGAGTTTCCATTGTGAGCTAATCAGAGCATTGTGATAACATGATTTAATATATAGTTACATTGTTTCTGGTGGAGATACACTATTTTTTGTTCCCAAATAATGTGTAAAATTCACCTGAGTACATAAGATTTCTGGACTAATAATCTAAGCTTAGTTCTCAAGTCTTCAGGTGAGTGAGAACAAAGTTCTGCAGAGGGTGTCTTCTGCTACACTAGGGAATGTTGTCCTTCTCATGGTAGTGCCCTTTTTGACAGAGTCGCAGTATTGATTAAGCACATTACATTGGGAAGATAGGGAGAGACTCTGTAAAAGGCCAAGTAAAATTATGTTTAGATAAACACAAAGCTTAAAATTTTCCCTCTCTGGCCCAATGATGCAATTTCTTTGCAATTTGCAGTTTCCGTGTTCAGAAAGATCTGCCCACACTATTTCTTTCATCCAGCAGTCATCTGAAAGCACTCTTCAGCTTGGAACTCTTCTGCTGATATGAGTGCTACATGCTGCAGAGTGGTGTGCTCACAGAATTTACAAACTGAACTTACATGCAAGGTTTTATCTGCCTTGTCCACTAAATAGTTTGCTTTTTTATTTTCAGTAGATAAGAAGAACTTGGTATTTCTGCTTAGTTTTATACAAGCCCTCCTGCCGTGAATATCCCCCAGATTTTGATAGAAAAGGCTTGGATCAATGTGCATCTATTTGTGTGTGATAAACAAGACTTAAATGGCTTTTGCTGTGCCCCTGCTGGTTCAAAGAAAGGCAAGAGTCTAAAATGGTCAATTCCCCAAACTGGTGACAGATCCTGTCTGTAGGTCAACATTACTCTTATCCTATGTGACTGTTATAATGCATGCAAAAAACGCGTTCTTGGGAATCCTGAGGAGTTCCATAACTTACTGTAAGAGTGAAATTGGTTACATGAGCCTGTGGTTTGTGCACACTTAGATGAACAAGAACATAAACACAGCTGAGAAATGCGTACAACATGTGTAGATAGTTACTGCTGGTCACCTCAGTGACTGCTAATTTGTGACCTTTCTGTGTCTGCTGCAGGGCGGCCCACCATACCTCACTGGATCAAAGCTCTCCACCCTTGAGCGGGGCCTCGCCACCATACAAATACACTTTACCAGGAGCACAGGATGCCAAGGATGATTTTCCTCTTCGTAAAACAGGTGAGTTAGTGTCATTTATTCGAGCCCCTTACCCAGCAATTCTCCTGCCCTTTACTTTAACCAGGCTGATCATCAGCAAGGCGTAGTCCACAAAGCCTGTTCAGGATGATGCTATGGGTAAGTTCAAAGATCCTGACTGCATCTTTACAAGGTGAAAACCAGTTGGTATCAGGAGTTGGTGTTTTGGAGCACTTAACAGCTAGTGTGAGCTTCAGTCCTGATAAATTTAGTTTCTAAACAGACCATAATTTCATGGGTCTTTTATGGCATTATTTTGTTTGTTTCAGTATTACTTCTAGTTCTCTCTGTTTTGCATGGTATATCTGTCTTCAGATGGTGCGCTCCCTTTACAGAATGTTTTTCAGGATGTTTTTAGGGGAATTCATGGAAAGGAGAACTTGGATTAATCGTATATCTTGTATCATTGGTTGTCAAAGTTGCATATGTGCTTTTTACACATAGAAATATGTAATACTGTACAAGAACTTTTTCATTTAAGTGTTTCAGAGGATTTAGCAACTGAACTTTTTGTCTTGGCAGCAGGTGAACTGTAGTCTGAACTTTTTCTGCACCATAAAGAAAGCTAGAAGGATGACGGTGGAGTCCATTTGGCTGTTGCCTTAGGTCCTTGGTGCACTGACTAGTATCCAGGAATGCAGGAAGACACTAAGAAGAAGGGAGAAAAAAAAAAAGAAAAGAAAACATTAGATCGCTTATTGCATGAGTCTGCTGTTGAGTGATACAGTTGCATTCAGAGAGAAAGTCTGACCCCCTACTGTGCCAACAGTCTTTGGATGAGATTTAGCCACTGGGACATTGAAAAGTAACTGCAAAACTGGTACTGACTTGAAAAGAAGTGGCATTTGGAACCAGCATACATTCAGAAAGAAAATCCAGTCTGTATCTAATACTTTGGGGCAGAATCTAAGCTCATAATATCCCCAAATATTTTCAAAGGAATGAAAGCATGAAAAGCAAAATGCTGATTTATTCTAGCTGAATTATTTTTTGTACAATATGGTGGCAATATAACAAGATTCTATAAAATCTTGTTCAGGTTATTCAGCCACAATAAGCCCTTATGTGGTTCTCTGCTTAATACCACTATACAACATATATTTTCTATGCCAATAGAATATACATTTTCATTTTTAAAATGAAAGGACACACTCAGCATCTTCTAAATTCTCTAAATTCATCTACATGTTTTTGTAATACAAGTTTTAATTCTTCTTCCATGTTTGTATATCTTAAATGTTATGATTGATATTTATGATGTGTCAGACTGTTGATCTGTAAAACAAAACATTTTCAAACATTGTAACAGTAAAGTTCTTGTGCAGCTGCTAATACTTTTATATCTCTGTGGGGGTTTCAAAATATTTCTTAATTCAATTCCCATTGTCTGCATAAGAGGACTATAATATAATTAAATCCAGATGTTTTCTATATGTTATTCCAAATATTTGGGCATGCAATGCATCAGTTCGAAAATTGAACAAAGGACATGACGACTCTCTGAAAAGATATCTACAGAATAAATAGACAAATACTAATATAATCATTAGCATAATCATTTCTATGACATTTACAGAGTGATTCTGATAAGCATATATAAATGAAGTATACAGCATGTTGTATCATAACATGGGAGTATATTTGATGGCACTCCACATCCATGAAAATAGCAACTGTTAAATATCCTGTTTACACGCCCAGTTTCTATGTATACTAGAGTTGTTTAATTCTAGCCTTCAGGAACACCCCACAAAGGCTGCAATGATTGTTCATCAGGTTGAGAGTAAAAGCAACAGGAACCAGATCAACATAAGTCAAATGACCCCAAACTGATCTGGGTGGTTACAGGGCTATCCTCCAGGCAGAGGGGACGTTGTGGAGCCTGTGTCATCCTCATGGGACCTTACTAGACAAAGATGTCCCACGAACACTCATGTATATAGACAGGCTATAAGCCTGCAGAAATCTGACCTTTGCCATGAGGGGTGAACCTCTTTTCCTTTCCTTTAGGCTATGAGCACTTATTGCCACTGGCTCCTGGTAAACCCTCTGTGTTGCTGAACCTGCATGAAGTCAGCAATTCATATGAAAGCAGACCTCACATTCCTTTCAGCCTTAAGAAAGGAATACCTGTTGTGGATTTTAATCACAGTTTTGTTTTGCTTCTCAATTTTACTTTTCATATTCATAATATAACATGCAGATCTATTTTGCTCTTCTGCAGCTTCAGTATAATGCTGTTGGAAGGTAATTCTGATTGAATCAGTTACTCTAATATCAGATTCAATGGGCAGCAAAGCTGAATGATTCTCTCCTGACACCCTAATGTGTTTTTCAGTGCTAAGGGAGCACTGACTCTTGCTTGCTCACTTTCTTGTTGAATAATCTGTTTAACCTTTGCTTAATTAAAGTATGCATCTCCTTATTCATCTTTTAAAAATTAATTCAGAGATGCTATAGTAAAGAGGAAGATATTCTTAGCAGCTTTTACTTTTCTGGCATTTAGGTTGTTGGGATACATATATAGGGAAAGATACATAATACATAACTGGGGAAAGACTTAGCAGTCTTGCTCTTTCTATGTTTACAGTTAGGTAACAGAGTTAACACCCTAGTGCAGTGACTGTCGTTACTCAGTAACTCTCTTAGCTGCGTGGATTATTCCTTTCTGTACAAGATGCAGCAGACTTTGTTGGCAGTGGGCTTCATGCAGCTCAGTTGCAAGGAGGATTGGGACTATCCTAGGGGCTAGAGGCCAGGATATGCAGTTCTTTGCACAGCTGCATTCAGATGCTCTGTGTTGACAGACTTTCAAAAAAGCAGAGCAAGGGGAGCTATTGCTTCATTGGACAGATAAATATACCATAAGGAGAAGCAGAATTTAGCCTAAACAGCTTAAGATCAAATTTTTAAAATGCCCACAACTTTCACCATGGATACCAGTCATAACTTGTGTTTTCTGCAAAGCACCCAAAAGCATGAGCAGCACATGGCTCATTAACTTTCAATGAGACTAATGTGTCTAAATTACCCAGAGACCTTTGAAAATTCCTGCCTGTTACTGAACGCTTTTGAAATTCATAGGGACTGTTGTAAGAGCTGGGATGGGAGCTGTGTGCTTCTGAAGACCTGATCATTTAGTACGGGGAACTTTTGATTGTTCAATTCCATCATTCTATGCCTATCAGTCAGGAAAAATATTATATGCTTGATGAGGTTACTATAAAACTAACAAAAATGGAGCAAACAACATGGGTTTGATAAGGTATAAGTTCTTTTCAAAAAAGGTTTTGGTTTTTGTTTTTTTTTTTTTTTACCTTGTGGAAATACATGCAGAAATTTTGGCAAATGGCCATGATGTATGCATTTTCTTCAGTCTGTAACATTTCCTTTTCTGTGTGCAAGTGTTGGTGCAAACCAGCAGAAGCCAATAAATTCCAGTAAAGGTTAGCTCTCTAACCAAAGCTGCATGCTTTTTTAAAATGTTGCTATAGGTGGAATTTATGTATTTTACCTTTTGAGTTTTGGCTTTTATTGGAAGAAATTCCCGGGGACATCATCATATGAAGTATAAAATGTTGTGGGTTTTTTTTGCCTGAGTTTAGCACAATCGTGGCAGAATGGGAATGTCAATCACTATCTATTACTATTTTTTGGGGGGAGGTCATGCCAGTTGAATCTTTCCTTGCTGATGAATTTGTAAGCTTGCAGCTTTCATTCTGCTTAGGGATCTTAAGATCACTCACAATAGTACTATTTAAGATGTTTGCAGCTTGCTTTCCAAAAATTGGAAGCATGCTCAATGGAAATATAGCTTGTGTTTTTTTTTTTAAATAGCAAATAGCACAAGGTTTTTGCTTGGAGGGGGAAAATTGTGTAATTTCATATAGGAAAAACAAGGAGATGGAGGATTGCTTAATATTGTGATGAAAAAGAGGAAGAATGCTGTGCTGCACAGTCATGAAGATCACTCTGTAAAAATCATAGTATGTTTACCTGATTAGGCAGTAGAATAGCAGCATAGCTCTAGTGTAATAACAGTGAAAGATTCTTGAATGAGAACTCAGAAGATGTAATTAAAAAAAAATAAAATAGAATATTTCCTTACCATTCTTTCTGCACTTAGTGACTCAGTTACTGGAGCAGTTGAAACTTAAAAGAAAAACAGGTTGTGTGTGAAAGTTTTTCTTCCTTTCCTTTTTGTGCCACCGAATTCCATTTCTGTTTGCATTTTCTAGGAAAGCACTCTCCTGTGAAGTAACAGTATATGAAAAAGCTGGATTTGTTTTGGTCTTCAGTAAAAATAATAAAAAAATGGCTTAGAGAACTGCAAACCCTCAATTACCATAGATGCTAAAATGAAGAAGTCAAGCTCAGTAGAGAGAAGCATTATTTTTCTCCAAGTCTATGAGCGAGCACAATAAATGGGAGAGACACTTTGTTTATTGAAGCAGGGAAACAAAGCAAACATGATGCAGTTCTTCTCATTCTATCGTATTTTTCAGAGGTGCTAAATATTCCTGCCTTTCAGAGTCCTTGTTTTCCTGGGTTAATGAACAGTCTTGACAAATTTGGACTAGGACGTGTTCCCAAAGGAATACACCAGTACTTAACACAGTGAGAAGGAACAAAAAAAAGTGTTCTGATTCCCAGCTCTTCTTTTTCTTGACTTCTCTTCCCATTAATCACCAGGCATTTTTAGCCTTCCTAAATTCACTATCAGTAACATGAGAGGGCATAATGAGTAGTAAGAGGTTTGAGAGAAGAAACTTTCACTTGCAATTGAAGAGTGAATCTGAAGCAAACTGTTGTTAACAGCTTCTTCCGGATTCATGTAATGAACAAGCCAAAACAGAGTTCAGCCCCTGGGAGCCAGCAGCTCTAGAGAAATGTAATACCATTGTAGCTACTGCGCTGGGCTGCAGTCATCTCAGGTCTGTCAGAGTTCTGCAGCCTCCTAAGCTGGGGGTGAGGAGAGATGTCCTGTCACTCTAATTTAGCTCCAGTTAGAGGGGAGATATTTTGAGATTGCTTAAAACTAAAAAAAAAAATAAATAAAAATGAATGGTAGAGGCAGGCTTAATGACACTGTCAGAGAGAAAAGAACTTGCATAGGTATACTTGGTATCATGAAAGCAGACAGAGTCTCCACAAGGATTCAACAGGAGTCATCACCAGGATGACTTCATCACCGTAGACTTCCTTGCAGAGCCAGGTTGTTCCTCTAATATGTTTTATTTAACACTTACTTTTAACTGCAGGAAGCAAAGATGTTACATGGGGGTGATTCTTATTCTTTTTCAAGACGACCTGGATATGAAGTTTCTTCACTGTATTTCTGTTTTAGAAAAAATACCACTACCTGTATACATATCACTTTCTGTCTTGCTAGTAATTACTCTGCTGTGCCAGATACTGAACCTTCTTGATGGCTGGACTAATTATGCAATTTGGTCTAAATACCGTCTTCTGCTTCTACTACCCAAAGCATAGCCAAAATTAAATTACAAAGTTCTGCTTTATATGGTTGCATAAAGATTTTTCTTATGCAAACTGTGTATGTTTTCAGAAAGGTTATATAAATTGCCATTAACAACTAGCATGTGTAACTTTTTGATAAGCAGGTAATCAGATACTAGACACCTTTTTTACTTTTGAACCTAAAAGGAACAGTTTAAATAAGGAGCTGAGAGCAGTCCTAAAATCTAAAGCATTATAAAAGCATAATGTCCACTGAAAACGAAGTGGAATGGTTTTAATGGGCATTTCAAAGTCTATTCACTCTGGATAAATAAGTTAAAAATATTGCATAAAAAATCTGGGACTCTTTGAAGCCAGTAGAAACTGTCCTGTTTGATTTAGAGGGACTAGGATTTTTCATCCACTGTATTAGGGCAGGGACAGTTGAAAACTCTTAGGAATGTAAACAAGAACATCTAAAAGATGGCAAAAAGAGAGAAACAGACAGAGAAGTGAAAAGTGGAAATCGCATAGTATCGGATCATCCGAAATAGAAAACATTAGTTAGTAAAGATTGCACTTCTCCAAACCCCTGCAAAACATAGTTTCACTGAAAAATCTGTTCGAACCCACAACTCAAATTAAGGGGTTTAGCTGCCAAATAACATGTTCTGGCTAAAGCTAAGTAAGTATTACAGAGCCATTCATGAACAATGGCATAAGTTTTGTACTTTGCTTTTGATTTTCTCATGGGAAAGTAATATAAATGAGAGTGATACCTCCCTGTTGGCTTTAACTGTTAGAAATGCAAAGCATGCTGAAATTGTACATAATTCTCTTCCAAAGGAAAGGAAATAGCATTTCAATGGTTTTCCTCAGTGTCTCGTTGAGTTATGGTGGTGCACAATTATTCCTGTTAAATTACTCTACCAGATGGAAGGTTACATTGTATATTTAGCTAATTAAGTTGTAGGGGACTGGCATTATATCCCAGAGCATAAAGAACCTATCTAAAAGTGAACTTGTTTTAATTCAGTTTCATTGTGAGGGTTCATTGTCAATGTCTAATTAAGACTTTTAACAGGTGGGGGTTTTCTCCTCACTTAGCTCAGCACGGAGAGATCCTTTCACACAGTCAACCCTGCCTATAGAAGTTAGGCAAACAGGTTTTGAAAGTCCAGACAACTTTGGGCCAGTTTCATCTTTGTCTTCAGTGTAGCTGAAGTGTCTTTCTGCTCTTGAGCTGAACTTGGCCCATAGTTCTCATCTTTTAGGAAAGCAAGATTTACTGTGTTTTAGTTGCTTTTGTTTTCTTGACATCCTGTACTTTTGTGTTGCCTTTGAACAAGTTTAAAGAGTATGCTTCAGCAATCTAGACCTGTCCAGGTCTCATCTGCTGATGACATTGATGCCCCGTTAAACTGGGGGAGAAGGTGATGGTGTCTCATCATAAATTTCTGAAGGTTGGTGAAATATTACATTATACTTGTTGCCTGAATTATCACTGCTGGACATTTTCCTAGATTAAAATATGTGGGATTTAATCCCCCTATTAACTGATTCCTTCTTGTATGGGACTTGGGAAGCAATATAATTATGAGCATGATTATTCTGTAAAAATAAATCACATATGTAAGGGTCAGATGGTGACCCTGTATCTTGACTTTTGGGGTTAGGGGATTATCTCTGGCACTTCTTCAGTGAAGAAAATATTTTTTCATGTGCAAAATTAGTGATTCAATGGATTTTGGAGGAGAATTTAGGCTGAAGAGTGGGATTTGCTATATTTGCAGAAAGCATGTTATTATATATTCCCATTCAGCTCTTTCCAGCTAGAATTGACTGGTGTATATGGTCAGAAGCAGAGGTGGGAATAGCCAGTGGAGACCTAACCAGAAAGGCTGCCAGTCATGCATATCTAAATTTGGTTATTACTATTCAAATGAGGGATGTCCTCTATTAAATGGCCCATTTCACCTTCTTTCTCCTTTATACCTCCTGAGAGGTATAAAGGCTCCCATAAAATGAAAATTAATTTTAAAATGTCCTTGTTCTTTTGCTCTGTGTTTCAAGACAGTATAGTATTATTTTCTTTTTAATCCCCTTTGTATTATTGGAAAAGAATATTAGTTTACATGGAATAAGATTAAGATGAACACAACATAGCAATGATAGTCATGGTTTCAGCAGACTTGACATGTAATGGGGACTTAAGAGGCTCAGTGAGATCATGGCCTCATTGAAGCCACTATATAGCTCAGTGGTGCAGATGCAAGGAGCTGCTGGTTTTGTGCTGAAGGAATAGAAATTAAGAATTATATCAAGAATCCTGTTCTTTTGCCTCACAGATTACATGCAGAACAAATACCAACAGGAAATATGTTAACTGATCAGCTTTTCATTAAAAATTTAAAGGTCTTTAATTCTGGCTAAATGCAAGCAATACACTAATTCCTACATCTGATTCAGTAAATCATTCCTGGAAAGGTAACGCCTGTTTGCATAGATAATAAACCAGAAATTTTACATTTCATACAGACTGCAGTGAATAACAAAGAAAAGTTAGATATTTGAAACAGCTTCAGGGAATATTTAATTTTTGAACCTTCTTTAGGAAATCAATGAAAATTTGCTAATCTTGTTATATAGGCATCTTTGGCCTGCCGAGAGCTAAAGGGCTGTGAGATCCCCTCTAATCTAATTAGCTCTTTTACCATGTGTTTCACTAAACCTGTTTTTTTATTTAGGGAATGAATATTTACCTTAGTCTGTATAAATAAAGCATTCTACCTTTAACAAAAGTAAAATAAAGCAAAGTACTAAAGGGTTTCACATATGACCAGCAGTTCCCTTAAAGCGAATGGTTGTATAGGAAACAGTTTCAGTGTATGCTGAAAACACATTAGATGATGCAAGCCAGAAAAACAAAGTGTCTCCATTCTGCTGTATCTGGTGCTCCCGCCTTGTTGAGACCGCTCAGTGGTCAGGTCCATGTAGTTTTTGGAAGAGCTTTAGAGGACATGTGTAAATAGCTTTCAGTATCATGAATCTAATTGAAAACTCTTTCACAAATGGCATTTTAAATCACCAGAATTTAGAAATCATTGAACCTACAGAATTTTGCTATATGCTGGTATCTTCCAGTCTGCCAGGCAGTGGAGAGGATATCCGCATGTTCATTGTCTAGTATTGTTTTGTACTGGGATGTGGTCTTCTGCAGTAAATGTCAGTTACGTATGAAAATAGAAACCACTACTCATCTAGCCCATGCCTAATATATCCAGCTATGTGAAGGTGGCTGAAACAGTCTCTGGCTGCCTACAGGAAGCCAGAGCAGAAGTCAGAAACGCCATGCAGAGCAGAGCCTATTTACATGTGCAGCAGAGGAAAGGCTGAGACCATCAGGTCTCTCAGGACAAACTCATTCACAGCTCCCCACAAAACACTGAGGAAGCTGGAAGCAGATTTGGTCCCTGGCCTGTGTTCTCTGCCTCTCTAGCTTTCTGCCTGCCTTTGGTTGCATTCATAGTTCTGGTGAGGAAGCCCAGATTTTCTTCTCATCCTTTCTTATGGTACCTAGGGGCATCTTATGCTATTCATTCAGCCTACATCACTGAGGGCGATACTGGGAAGTTTCTCCCTAGCCCGTCACCCTCTTTTGGCTATTTTCATTGATGCAGTAAGTATAATGTGAGGTTTGATGTCTCGATTTCCAGGTCCTGGCATGGCATATGCTGCAGGCTGCTTTTTTATTTATACGTATCACCACAGTGACTGGGAGCCCACAGCATGAACCAGAAACTTGTTCTATGCAATACAGCCAATGAAATGAGAATCTCTTCACAGTATGTTTTCTCCCATTGTGCTCCTCCTGCTTCAAGTGGAATCATGACAGGGATATCAAAGTTTTCTCATTATCCACATTCAGTATCTTCTTAAAAATTCCCAGTTGCCACAGTACTAGAAGAACTTGACAAAGGATAAGCCACTGGTATGCTGGCAATACCACCATTGTGCTAAGCAGTACCATCTCATTATTTTCTCTTGTACCTCTGTACCCGTACATCATTTCTTTGTTCTATAACTTAGACTTCAAGCTATCTTTGGCATGGACTGTTTTGGTTGTGTGTTGTAAAGCACATAATGCTTATCTGTGCATGGGTCTCTAGTTACAATACTGTAAAAAATAACAAACTGTGGTGTGAAAAAAGAAGGATTCCTTGACTATGTATTTCTTTATTGATACTTGGTAGATATAAGGTGGGAAAACACCAATTAATTACTCATGCATGGAGTATAGCATAGAATATAATCAAATCAATATAATATGTGACCCTTCACAGCTTAAAAAAAAAAAAAGCTAAGGAAATAGAAAGTAACAGTGAAGATTTACTTCTAGTTCATGAAGTCTTTGTTTCTTAATTGTTTCTATTGACGTATTACGTTAAAGAAGTCCAAGTTTTTGTTTCAAGATGATCTTAGTGATAACAGCTGGTGCCATGTGCATTAGGGGACAGTTTATTTCTCAAGTAAGATCTGAATTTTGCCGCTGTTGCTCATGCTGCTGTTGAAATCTTTGTAGCCAAATTTAGCATTACTTACCTCAACTGCCCCACAGCTTTTCTAAGCCAGCCTGCCAGTGAGGAAAAGGAAATGCTTTCAGTTTAGAGCCTTTCAAAGTCTGGACAAAAGCTCACTTTCTGTCAGGTTTCCTATATATGGCTTTAGGCTTGAGATGAGGACCTGCTCACTATGCACCCTATCCCATCCCCCATTTCCTGCCTGGGTTCATTAAATGCTGATTTGAAGTTGGCACACACTCTTCTGATACAAAAGTAGTACTGTGTTCCAGGAACCATCAGAAAGTAGTGCATTATTATATTTTTCATTCCCTTCATGTGTATGTCCTCTCCCCATGCACAGAAAGGATTTTTAGCCCTTCTTCTTAAATATCTCTGCGTGCTTAATAAAAAAAAGCAGTGAAGCAACGCCCTATCAAAAAAAAACCTAAGATCATTTGGGAGCAATCTGCCCCCAGGCTGTAATTTTAATGCTAGTATCTGCATATTAGTAATATTAAGCAAAGTGGAGTATAGCACATAATGACTTCACCAAATCATTTTTCTGTCTCTAATGTTTGTGTTTCAGTATCATGTTTCTCAGGGAAAATAGTTTTCTTTCATCTGAGCAATAATGGCTGTTGTGATGAAATGAATGTGTACTTATATAGAAGCCTGTATATTTTCCATTTTTAATTGTACATGTACAATGAAAAATCATTGAAATGCTGTCTTTCTTCTTCATCTAGAACCAAAATTCTCAGTTCTGTAGAGATAATTACAAATTACACCGAGGATATCACAGGTAACCAATCCTTGGGTTACCTGTGATACCTTCTGTTGTTTAAACTAATCCTTTCTGTATCTTTCGTACCTGTTTATGACTTACAGTCATTTAAAGGGTAATACCAGTTCATTATTGCCAGCACTGAAAAAAGAATAAGCCAGGTAATAACAGTAAGACTAAATAAGCCATATTACTGCAACATCTCATTATTCCAAATTGTGCTGCAGTTGCATAAACAGAGTCATTTTCAGGTTAGTCTTTCCTGAAATCCACTCAAGTGAATCGTTCAAATGGGTTCAACTGAATCCCAATAAGATTGATGACATGGGCTTTAATGGCCTTCAGAAAAAATAGCTGTGTCTTTTTGTTTTCTTTGCAGCAAAGCACTCTCAAATAGTATATTTTCCCTTTCTGCAAGTGGGAACTGATTTTTACTTGTTCCAAAGTACTAAATGTAGTAGAAGTGCTAGGAGTTGTGGAACAAGGAGGCAGGGCTAAAAATGACCAATATCAGATCTGTACTGGTTCTTAGCATGATTTTAGATGAGTGGCCCTCCCTACCAGCCTGGTGCCATGAGAACGTGCAGTCCTGTTTAATTTATCTGCTGTGCTCCTGGCCACTTGCTCTTGGTTTTCTCTTGTCCCTGGCACTCTTGCCCCATAGTCAGATGATTCAGCCTGCTATACTTGCAGGCATCTAACCCAGCAAACCCCACCTCATTCAGCACCTCCAGCACTTCAGAGAGGCACTCTTTCGTTTCCTGAGAAAAGAGAGATACAGGATGTATCTTGTATGGGGTAGAATTAATCTGATTTTGAATCCTAGACCCCAGTGGGTTGCTTGGTGTACAGAAATTCAGCCACATGCATTAATTATCTTTCTGAGTCAGTGTCTTGGTTAATGATTGAATCACCACATAAAGTGATAGACTACATGAAGTAGTATTTCATGTATTTCAGTGATTTTGTAGTATTAATGGAGAAAAAAAAGGATAACTCTTAGGGGTTTGTATCTGCATGAGGAAGCTACTCTGCAGCAAGCTAATGAGTAAAGCTTTAGCTTCAGAAGTTACTTGGCAATGGCTCTCCATGTGAGACTTCTTTTCCACATGGAGTATGCCTTTGGTTGATGAACATAGTCAGCCTTGGCAGTGGATTAATTAAGTTAAGCAAAGGTGCTAATAATGTGCAGCAGAAATACTTACAGGGGTGACTAATGCAAAACAGTTATTTTAAGCATTATTCCTCTATAGACCACTTCTAAGAAACACTAGTTAAAGTATTGAACCAAAAACTCATTTGAAATGTAAGACAGATTAATTATAACAATTCTTAAGTCTTTCCAAGTGCCTTGTAAATACTAGGGGAACAGTTTAATTAAAAAAATAAAGTTTGAAAAATATATTTTCTTTTTTTGCTCACTTGTTTGCATTTAAGACCTAGAGAATTAAAATAATTTTGAAATAATCTCACATATGTTCTTTGGGGCAGTCTGTGTGTATGTGTATGGATTTGCAGTTATAATTTTAATCTACAGCTCTACCTTTAAAGATGAAAATATTTAATTTTGCCTTTTTAACTATCAGAGGAGACTTGACAATTATAGGTATGTTCTTACTGCCTTCATGTAGCAGTGCACTGAAGCACATAGGATTGCTTCAGAATTACAGCCACCAGTAATTCTGCTTCACCTTCGGTCAGGATGAGGTGCAGTGACCTCATCAGTCACACACCTCAGCCATAGATAGGTGTGAAGAAACCACTTTCCACTTCTGCATTTTGTCCATTGGTGCACACATCCTCAAATTGGTTAGGTTTATAATTTTTAGTGCACTGAAACCTGAATTCTTACTGCCAGCCATCAAGTCCTATTTGGTACCATGTCAGGAACTGTCAGTGTCTCATGGGACACATTCAGGAAAACCAGTATTTGAAGCAAACACTCTTCAAATGTTGGCTTTGGTTTTTATTGGAAGGTTTATTTTATAATTTAAAAACTATTCTCCATGCCTTTTTCATTTTAAAATCGATTATTTCCTTCTCAGATGGCTCATAAATTCAGACATTGACATCAGAGTGTACTTTCTCTGTTTATATGATTGATTCAAATCAACAATATGATAAGAATGTGGTAAAAATAGAAAGGCAATCACTGTAACTGAGCATGAAACATTCATATAGGATAGGAGCATTTCTCCAGTGAGTGTTGCAGACAATTTGTATCACAGTAGTCTGTAACAGATACAGAAGTATTCTCCTAAATTTTAAGAGCATGGAATAGTATAAATCAAAATAACTGCAAGTGCAAAAGCGGTGAGTACACCAAATATCGTTGTACCTGGTGAGACTTCTGGTGAAAGCAAGTAGTGTAATCTTAGCCCATTGTTATATTTTATGTTTTCAATTTCATAGCAAAGAGTATCTTAGACAGCAAACAAGTCATCTACTCTATCACCAGAACCATGAGTCTTTACAGTGTTAGTAAGTAATTACAAATTTCTTGTTAATATTTTTATTATTAAAGATATCTAGTGTTGTGCTAGCCTCTGTATCTTGGTCTGAAATATACTCAAGGCACTTGGAAGGGAGCACTTGCCAAGACCAATGCAGTACGTGACAAAGGCTTGTGCATGACTGCAGGTACTATAGGTTACAGCAGCACTGTGGCAAAGGTGCAGCCCCTTTGCTCTACAGCGAGCATTTCTAACATTGTCATCCCAGAGGAAACAAGTGGTAGAGCAGGAAAAAGATGTGTAATACTACGTTTTGGGCAGGGACTGGAATTAGAAGTGTTCAATTGAATTCCTGCCCCAAAGTGACAAAGAATAAAATGCTGAAATGAATGAAGACTTCATTTATTTTGTTTTTCTGCTAACTCTGGCTCCTTGTTTGAGGCTGGGCATATGTCTGTGCATAAGAGAGAGAACTAGTCCCAGTTTCCAGCTCTTTCTATTTTGAGATACTGCTTAGCCAAGCCTCAGTTCCAGAAAGGGAAACGTAAACAACTTCTATTCTGCAATTATCTTTCACTAGCTCTTACCAGTCTGTTTGATAGAGGGTTTACTTAGACGAACAGATAAATGAGTATATGAAACATTTGATCATGCTAAAAATATCACAAAATAAAAAGCATAGCAGAGCTTCATCTCTGGCCTTCAGATGAAAAGACCTTGTCCTTTTAGAAAACAAAGGTGGAACTTTCCCAAGGTGCATTAAATATAATCCTGGGTTTTCTGGGAATCAGTCCTACTTCTTCATTTTCAGAGTGTATATTTTTCTGTGTAAATGTACTTAGGACACTGTCATAAATCTAGTTATTCAGTGTGTTACTTGGAAAACATTGAAGTTCTGGGCCTAAAATTGCTGACCAAGAAATGTTCTGCCAGCAAGGCTTGTTGTAATTTATATTTCTAAGAGCAATCAAGAGGCAGGAATGGAGGCTTCTCTCTATTTCTGTCACCAGACCATAATACGATTAGAAGGTTCCAAGTTCTAAGCTGTATTTCTATCCAAGTTTTCACCTACATGAGAGATAAAAATGATGTAGAATAAAAGTTGCATTCATCTCTAGTTGATACTTATGAAATCAGCAATAATTAATGGGTAACTTCAAAGTTGAAATGGGATGAGAAAAATACTGGGATCTGAAGCTTTTTAGCTCTCTTCCTCTTTCCTAGCCTCCAGTCCATTATGGAGTTGTATGAGGAGCAGCAGGGTGGCTGGAGAGAATGGGTGGTAAAATCAGATGAGAGAATGTCAGTGGCAACTGACACAAAGCGGTAAGTTGATTTGTAATCATTTATTCTCTTTTCTTCGTTTCCAGCTTCAGAGCCCAATTTGAAGGTACGTTCAAGGTTAAAACAAAAGGTGACAGAAAGAAGAAGCAGTCCTCTACTCAGGAGGAAGGATGGAAATGTCGGCTCATTCAAGAAGCGACTCTTCGAGGTGACAGGTAATTAAGAATTGAGAAATTCTGTATCAGCTGCAAGTGCTCATGGAACAGTAGTGGTATTTTGGAATTGAAACCGTTTGCTAAAGAAAAGGTTATGTCTTTTTTTTTCTGCTGAGAAAAAATAAAAGAATGATTGCATATGAATAACTTGTAATCTGCAGCTTTCTACCATTTACTAAAAAGTACATTTGAAAACCATACTTTCAAACCAGCTTGGAAAACAGTACCTTACAATAGCAGGTACAAGAACAAATAAATGGTAGATTGTTGGTAGCAAGGGACATCAAAGGAGAAAACAAGATTAGCTTCTTCCCATAACTGGCTTCGTGTGTACATGGATGACATTTTGGGTCTTGCGTCTTCGACTTCCCATCTCCCATGGAAACTCCAGATGCTAATAGCAGGCACAAAAATACTGTCTGCTGTTAGTTAATCAAGGACATTTTGTAATACTGTATTTGGGCCTATCCCTCTAGTTTTTCGTGTTTGAAAAATGTCAAGTTTAGTTGGTTTCAATATAAGGGCTCACTAAGTTTTTTGAGAAGAGTTGAAAAGTTTAAATATTCAATGACATATTGTTCATCATAGCAGATAGTAAGTATTCTTAGTAATTCAAAGGGAACTTTTAGCATGTAAGAATACAGAGTTATGCATATGGGTGGCATTAAAAGGGGAAAAAAGGCAAAGTAAAAATCTGTCATCAAGTAGTATTAATTTTCAGTATTTTTCCTGTTCTTGAACGTAAAAAGTGACAGGGTGGGTGAACCATGGATGCTAAGGCTTTCTCTCACATGTTTGATACTGGGTAGTGGTAATTTTTTTCACATACATTTTGCAGAATTGTACCCAGTTTCCTAAACAGCTATAGTCCTCTTATTTTTAGTCCTTAGGATTAATATGCTGCCAAAGCCTTACCAGTAGATTTGAAATAAAAGAGCATTTACAGTGTTTGGTCTCATTCTGACATTTCTTGCTTTGACTGTGCATCTTTAGTAGCTTCATGGCTTGTTCAAGTGGTATTATGATCAGGCCATAAAGTTTATGTAACCAACTGCTACTAGTCTGTCAGACGTGTATCTGAATTCACTTGGCATATCAGAATTATGTTATTCGCGTTAGTGTCCGCATACATGCAATTCTTGTGACAACTTTCCACAGTATGTCATGTGTAGAACTCTGACATGGATGTGAATGTAAGTGTGAAAGCAACTAAATAAGATAATTTCTCTATAAATTATTTCCAGATTAGGATTTTTTTTCAGCTAATTTATTATTTCAATTTGCTGAAACTCTTACAAGATTCTTGATCTCCACTTCCTTAGTTTTAGCTGATTTGTACATATTTTGTACACTCACAAGGTATAAAATGAAACACTTATCCCAGGAGGTTTATTCTGCAGCCATTGAAAGAGCAGAATCCTGAAAATAAATGTGCCCTCTTCCTAGCTCTGACAATAATTCGAAGTCTTACAGATTGCTGTTATCTTTATTGATATCAGCTATATGACATTTTACACCTTTCATAATCAAAATTTCCCTGATCAAACATTTCTGGTTGAAGCCTTTTCCTCCTTTCTGTTTTTTTGTGTTTTGTTTTTTTTTTTTTTATTCTTTTAACTGAAGAAAGCCCTTAATTTAGATGCCTAACTATACAGAAAGTGCTATTGTAATTTTTAAAACTGAGAAGAAAGAATAAGTTTGTGTTTCTTCTATGAAAACTAGTGATAATATGATGCAAGAGTTTCATCTGACAATTAGTATAGCTTCATATGAATTCACTTCAGTAAATTGAAGTCAGCTCTAGTAGGAAAGAGTAACAGGTCCAAGAAACAGCTAGGAAATCTGGTAATTTCAGACACAGTGGGATATATTTTTGCATGTAAACTGAGGCAGAAAGAGTGAAGAAATAGCTATAGAATATTTACTGCCACATTTAGATACTAATTATTTGAACTTCTTAAGTACTTTAATTTGAAAGCTGTTCCACTAAAATAGGCTTACTTCTACTAATGCTGCGCTCTTCCATCTTTAACCTTGTTAACTGTTTCCATTACATAAATTTAATTCATATCAGAGTAGGATTACAATGACTCAATGCAACAGCATACAACAAAATCATCCTCTCCCCCTTTATCTTAGACAGAACTCAGGAAATTTTAGATCAAGATAAAATACAGCCTTTCAAATGCTATTTCAAGACTTTTGTATGCTGTAACTATTCCATCGTATTTGTGCCAAAGATGTAGTGAAAGTGGTACATATTTTGCCATTATTCCTTGTGTATGTAATGATTAGTCCACAATGGCCTCATCCACTTTCTAAAAAGAAAGGGAACGGCAGTAGGCCTCATGAATTGATGACATGTTATCCTGACCTTTGCAAGCCTGCTATCTCTGTCATTTTGATCTCTTACAGAGGCAAAATTCTTTGCAATTGAAAGGAAAATACTTTCTGTTCTTTTTCGTCATTACAAGTTCTATGCCTGTATCTCTGCCTGATACTGAGTACCATACCATCTTTGTGGGAAAAATAAATACTAAATTCTTCCTTTATGAATCAGACAGATCAAAAGAGGAAAGACTATCTTTCCTTGTTAGCTCTGTAAAAGAAAAAACAAAAGAAATGGAAGATGAATTAGAAGTCTTTAACGTAAGTAAATAGATTCTTTTCAACAGACAAAAAACTCCAAACCTGTGCCATTAAAAGTATACAATTAATCAAGTATTCCTTTCCTAGTGTGAAATTCAGGTATGCTCAATCTATTTTTCAGAATCCTCAGTCAGTAGCAGCTCCCCTGGATCAGGTCCTAGTTCCCCAAGCAATGGTCCCACCAGCAGTGTAACAGAAAATGAAAACTCAGTTTTGCCATCTAACATTCAAGCTGAGGTAAGACTCTTTATTTGGTATAGATAATTTCTCTAGGTTTCTAGACTGGAGAGATTTGAAACTTCAATTTGATCATGCTCACTAGCAGAGTAACTGCAGAAGTTATAATTATCAGGGATACCAGGACACTGCAGGCTGACATCAGATTATGTTGTATACAAGATACATCTTCATAAATGAGATGCATGTTCAGGAGGCTGGCATGTATGAGATGCATGTTCAGGATACTCTTCAGGAAGAAAATTGCAAACAAAGGCAGCAGCAATGCTACTGGAAGAGAGAGAGTGAGCTGTGGAAGGAACTTGGAAGCATCTGTTGCAGAACATTATCTTTTGGGATAACCTGAAGAGGTGCACAGTGTTGGACACCGATGATGAACTTTCACGTTCAAAAGGATGATTTAGGCATTGGTGACCCTAACACATACAAGTTAAGGTGATCCCAGGTTCAGATGGATTTTGAAGTATATTTGCTTAATTACAGTATAGGAGTTAGGTGACTAAATCCTTTTTCATATCTGCCTTTTATTTTACTGTACCTCAGTATCCTTATCAGGGCCATACTGACATGCCAGGAGTCTTGGATACTTGTTTTTGTGAAGATTGTACATGGAAGGAATCTGAACTACTCCATATTCTATTTCATACATATGTGCCTATCAGAACAGGAATGCAGATGGTAAATCAATTGTGATAAACCTCATTTAGCATAGATGACATGCCTAAGTCAACGATTTCCATGGCAATATTGTAAAGGGACAGTAAACACAACTAAGAATCATATTCCACAATATTCTATATTCATATACTTACATGAATTCCTGCTTTGGTGGCAGAGTCTGTAGTAATTGTTGGTTTTTACAATGTAGGATAGTAAAATTGCATTAGAAAATGTGATTTAATAGAGTTTTAGCTAATGGAGCTATTTCTCCAGGTCAGTGGCAGGACATCACCTCAAAAAAACCTGGAATGGGCAATTCAACCTCCAGCAGTGACTTTTCCCCATAATGAATTAATTGTGTGTGTGAACTATGATCCAGGGGGCAGGTGGGTGACCTCTGCACACTGATTAGTAGCCACTCTCTGGCCCATAACCAAAAAGAAAAAAAAAAATTGCATTGATGGCTAACATGTGGTCTTGCCTCTCAACCCCCGGTATGTGATTGCAAAGAAATTTAAATGATGCAGAGTAAGATCTGCCATTTGGATTAGATAGGATCCTAGTTCAATGGAGTTAAATGGTATATTTTAGTACTGGAAATGCTTTAGATAGAAGTTTGCAATATGTGGGTGTTAGTGCTCTATTAAACAGGAAATCTTGTCCAACTGGATTGTTTATTGACTTGAAGATACTACAAAATGCAAAGGGAATAACATCTCAGACTGTGTATGGTGTTTGTTAGTTTGTATGTTACAGTTTCTGGACATTTTTCCACAGTGTGGAACCACCATCAGAAATGCATACAATCTGTTCAGGCTGGCAATCTGTCTTTGGGGAGATTTGGAAAGGTTGTAGTAGCAACCATCAGCATTATATTCTGTTTATTAGTAGAACACCACATTGCGTGTAATTTGCCATTACTGTGCTAGACATCAGAAGCTACAGTCCCACCATGCAATCACAGATACTCAAATAAGCCTAAAAAGTTCCTTTAGAAGTTGAGCTCTACATGCTGGCATTGTTCACTTAGCTTGCTGGAAGTGTGCTAAGAAGCTGAAACTACAGAGTTCTATTTCTGGATCCAGTGGGGGATTTCTTTACCTCTCTGGTTACTTGACTCTGAATACTGTCATGCTGTGGGCTCAAACATTTTTCCATAAATCTCAGCTTCAGTGCATTTTGATTTCAGTGGGATTTTCTTTGGTAGCTTAACAGGAGCCAAACTCCTGCGTATCTCTTTTCTAGTTTTAGCATTAGCTGCCAGCTCTCAAAGGCTATATATCTAATCAATTTTTCATCAGATGCACCAAGTGTAGAAGTTTCTAATAATAGGATAAGTGTTCCAAAATCACCCAAAATATCACTTGGTTTGCTGTAATCCTGCATGACTCACTTTGCTGTTGTTTTATAATTGTTGTTGTGTCATTTGCAGTAAGTGTTGTGCTTGTATCTGAGTGGGTGGATGGCTGTGGTTTTCATGGCACCAAATAAAACACTTTTTGCTGGGGGAAAACAGGTTGCTATGACAGAGGGCCATTTACCAGTAAAACATGAGTCAATACCATAAATGATTACGCTCTAGTGCATGGACAGAATTAGAGCATTATTAGTAATGAAACAGATTTTTAAAGTAGTTTTGCTGTATCCATTTGAATAGTGAGACTTTTAAGTGGTTTACCCTCCAGAGCAGACAGTCTGGTGGGCAGACATTTACATTTTTTTGAATGAACAAAGGTGCACTGCAAATGCCACATTTTTGCAGATAATCTTTTACTATCACAGTTCCCTTAATGGTACTTTCAGTGCCATTTGTTAAAACATTGGTCTCATTATATGAAACTTGAAAGTTAAGCTTCAGATTTTAATTGCACCTTATAAATAAAATGCTGTTTTTATTAGGCCCAGTTGTCTCCAGTATCATCAAGGTTCACCGCAGTAGCTATTTGTCTCTTGTAGCATACCATACACTTAGAGGTCACCTGCTGTGCTGCGGCTAAATCTTACGTGCATGAGAAATGCAAGCAGGATTGAGCCCCCACACAGCATGTCCCTGGAGTTCAGAGGGACAACCTGCCTTAGTCATGTGAAATGATTAATTTTAGGCACTCACGGCCTGGTCAAAAGCCATTGGAGGCAATGGAAAGTTTCCAGTTGGTGTAAGTGAGCTTGAGGTAATTTTCTTTTTTTCAGTTGTACTTTAGAGAGCAGCATTTCCTAGAATATCACCTGATTATACAGGAGATAAAAATGACATGCATGGCAGATAAACACATACTTGATTTGTGCAGCCCCACAGTACTGTGTTTCTAATACTCAGCTCCTTGAAGTGATCTTTGCAAGTAGCCAGTGGAAAAAATGTGTAGGTTTTTGACCAGCTGAGGTTTGCTTCAAGTGTATGTGAAGAGAATCTCTTTAATTAAAATAAAAGCCCACAATACCCCAAAAGACTTAAGAGTGTAATTGCAAGCATTCAAAACTATGACAACCTTACTGTAACTCCATAATTGAGAAGTATGAAAGACATTTCCTCCTCCTCTTCTAATGTAAAAATGTGCATATAAACATGCACACCTGAAATAGGTGTTCCTGCTTCTCAGAAGGTCCCAGTATAGCACAAAAGAGGTGCAATAACTAATCATAATTACTTGATGATCATAATGCACTGCTACATTTAGTTATTGTACTCTATTTTAAGAAAAGGGTAACTGTTGACAGACTATTTTAAGGGTCAGGAAGCAGGATCCACATACACAGTGTGTGAGCATATAGAGGAGCAAGTAGGGTGAGTTGCTCTTTGGGGTGATTTGGGTGCCAGTCTGAACAATCAAGTCTGCATGTAGGATAAGGATCATAGCTCAGCCATTGTGTTGCCAAATGACACTGCTGGCAACTCCACCTTTTGCTACCACTTCAAGGTATTCCCAACTGGGTAAAAAGAGAAGCGGCTGCTGGGGTTAAGCTGCTCTGCCTCAGCATATGCAGAACCCTGATTTATGCAGGTGGGCTGCTGAGCTTATTTTGAGACATGAGGCTTAACTTATGCTTAGGCTAATATTACCAGAAAATTTTTTTTTATAGTTACCAAAATGAAAATGGCTGTTTATTGGCAATATTAGAAATTGGATAAAATGTTCTTACTAATAAACTCCTGTTTTCAACATTAAACTCCCATGATTCTGCCTGATTAAATAATTGTGCCTGACCTTAATGTGGGAATGTGTTTTCCTACTATACGCCCAGTCACTGTTATGTTTGTTAATTCAGATCTTAGAAGGTAATAGTGACATACTGAAAACCAAAAAGGAAACATGCATTTTGAAGTGACTTTGTATAGATGCTGCAGTTGCTACAAATTTGATTATATTCTAGGAGACATATGCGCTTCTGCAGTGTCCTTTTGCAGTTTAATCTTTGTAGTCTCCCTCAATAATATCTCCATAGTCTTGACGTGGTTTTATTCATGGTCGAAGAGGGATGTTATGAAGGCAAGATACTGTTAACCAGGAATTAATGTAATATACAAGTGAAGCTTCTTTGTTTCGTGTGCTATCTGTTGACATTCCCTAGGTACCAAAAGAAAATTACAGAAATAGACTTCTACTGTTATTGTTTCAGTGATAGGTCATATCTCCAAACAAACTGTATGAGGAAGGTTATGTTTTGGAATAACATCCTGTGTTTTTGTGCTTAACCACTTTTCATTGATGGTCTGAAGTTGCATTGTATTAGCACAGAGCATTTTGCAGAGTTAATTGATATTGCAGGTTTGTCCAGGGGAAAATCTACAGCTCCCCACAACATGCTTGACAAGTTATTATATTTACTTTAGTCAAAGCCCGAGTGTGCAGTATCCCTCTTGGAGGTGGTCTATTATTGGAGTCCCATATGCTTTTTGTTTGGGAAGAAAGCAGTCACTGTGTCATACTGTTACACAGGGTATTCTTTTTCAAGGATGTTGTTCCCTTGGGGACCATATCATGCCAGAGTTCCTAAGTCTAATAAGACCTTTGTAGCTCTTATTGTGTTAAAGTTCTGGGAGGGAAGCAAGAGTTAAGCAGAAAATGTAATTCAAGCAACTATACTAGACCACATGTTGAAAAACATGACTGTTCAAGCAGAAAGGCAAAGGCTTCAAAAAGATTCCTGTTGTGGTAATGTAACTCTTTATGTTTCTTCCCAATGAATATAGAATGGAAAGACAGAGGGTGACCTTTGTAGAATGTCTGGTTTTACTTGACAGTAATTAAAAATACATCAGCAATTCCATGTCCTTGAAAATTATATCACAAGGCTTCAAAAGAAGTGTTAAAAGATTTTAATTTGGAGGGAATTAGGAAGGCTACGAGGGGTATCCCACCTTTGGAGAATGGTAGGATGCTGGTTTTGTATGCATGCATAGAGAGAGAGAGAGAGAGTACATTTTTTAAATGGTAGATATGGCAATCTGCCTCACTTTCTACCCCAGATTCCCATGTCAATGGATGTAATATTGTGCCTGAAATTTCCCCATATAGTAGTCTGGGTAAGAAAATACATGGATTAGGTAGAAACATTTCATACCTTACAACAAAATTTATAATGACCACAGTAAAGTTATAATACATGCACATATGTGACACCTTTCATTCTGCTAGATGTGCTCCTTAATTCATTGGCTAAATTCCCCACTGAGTTTTTAGTAGTGAAAGTGCCAGTGATGAGAAAACTGCTGTTTAGCTGATGAGATGCTGATGAGAGCAGAAGGTCTAGGAATCTCCAAGATTTCATTTGTTGCATGGAAACTTGATTTACTAACCAAGGAATAATCCATGGCTATATCAGTTGCTTTCTTAAGAAAAGAAATATCAACAGCCTTTTCACAGGGATACTTTTCCTTATCTGGCACCCCACTGAGATGCAAACCAATGCGTGATACATAACTGGCTTGCAATGCAGCAGAATAACAAGGATGAAGTAACCAAGGTAAAAAAAGTTGGAGATGATACTTCAGTTGTTTTTCCACTTTATTCCAGCATCTGGTTTCACAGCAACGGCTTTTGATACAGGATGAATCAGTGAACTTGCTGAGTTTGTACACATCCCCTTCTTTGCCCAACATTACCTTGGGACTTCCAGCAGTGCAGCCTCAAATCAGTGTAAGTGACCAGCCTTAAGTCTTGTGTCTGTTTTTGCTTTCAGAAAATCTGCTTTCTGACTATTTTTTTTTTTATTTTAGCACTTTCTGACTATTTTTTTTTTTATTTTAGCATTTTGGAATGTAAGCAATTCACAGTAGGAACCAAACTTTTCTTTGC
>WYDI02027356.1:0-38199 GCA_009867235.2 Psittacus erithacus | reverse complement strand
CTTTCTGACTATTTTTTTTTTTATTTTAGCATTTTGGAATGTAAGCAATTCACAGTAGGAACCAAACTTTTCTTTGCCTTGTGCAACGTCTGAACATTTAAGGGCACATTTGAAAGCAGTAATAATTCTTAATTGCAAATAAGTGCCAGTGAGGAGCTTATGTGGAGTACAGGCCACATGCATTGCATTTATGGCTACAAATCAGATAACAGATTTCAGACATGGTGAGAAGTATATGAGGAGATAATTTACTATAAAAGTTCAAATTATATGATCGCCCCTACCTACTAGAGTACAACACCTGTAGCTTTTTATGAGATTCCAGTAGCAGCCTCACGTGGGATGGAGCATAGTAGGGGAGAATCTAATATTCCTGCAGCTAAGTTTGTTATTTGAGTTGTGTGTCATCAATGAAATAAAATCAGTGATATGTGAACGACACTTAGTATTTTAATAACAAGTTCTATTCATGTGCCCTTTGCTTAGTCTGTAGCAATTTAATGTGATATGTATGAAAACACAGACATGGTATGTATGGATATCCATGCTGATGGATAAGGATCTTTAAATCTAAACCAAGTTACAGTAAACTGTATTTGAAATCTGAGGGTCAGAAGAATACGTGAAAATTTTTGTGCCTGGTCAAAACTTCCATTTTCTCATTTCTAGCAAAAATGGTAAAGTATTGATAGAAGTTATATGGTTGTTCTATGCAATGGAGTATGAATTCTGAAGAAATTTTAGCCAGTTAAATTTCTTAGAAAGTAAATTGGTAACTTCTATAAAAATACGAGGGCTGTAAGTATAGCTTTCCATGGTGCAAAAAAAATTAAATCTATACAGTCCACTGTGGTTTATAGCAAGTGCTACTTAATTTCTTTGCTGAATGTAGTTTCAAATTAAAGTTTCATGTTATTTTATGGCTTTTTCAGTACATTTACTGTTCTCACCAATAATATATTGCTGCAATCCCATATTTTAACATCAGATATAGAACTTTGCAAAGAAAGTTGTATAAGCTTTAAAACAGTTCTCTAGAAGCCTTTCATGAGATTTTTATAGGCAAATTATTGTTTTTAAGGGATGGAAAAACTGAACTGACCATGAAAAGTAGTGCTTACTTTTCCAGACAGTATCATCAAAAATTTCTTAGCTATTTCACAAAAAGTATAACTAGCTTCAAAGTAATTTTATGACATTAAAATTGAAATGAAAATATGTTTAATTTGCTCACTCAAACCATATGAGCTTTTGATGTGGCCAGCTAGCACCAAATATTACTTTTGGCATTAGGAAAAACAAGGGAGTTGATTTATGCAAGTAATGTTTATTTCTGTTACCAGAATAAGCAGTTGCAAATTGAATGTAATGTTTACTTTGGTGCTTGTTTTTCAGAGAAGGGTGATAGCAGAGTGTGAAATAAGCATACACCCAAAAAATATTAGTGAAAAGCTTGGTTTGCCTTATTAGAATTTGTGGAATTTAGATTGTCAGAGATACTGGTTTTACTATAGCATACTATAGGTGGTTATCTGCAACCCGCAACATGCTTATATCTGTTAGGTTATTATTCTTGCTTTAAAAATTGTTATTCTGCTTTAGCTGCCTTTTTAAGACAGATATATATATATTTTTTTTTTTTTAACAAGACAAAGAACAAAGAAATATAAAGTGCATTTGCAATGCTGAAGGGCCAAAACTTTCCAAAAGCTTTAAATCCAATAACTGTGCAATTTCTAAGGGCACTTCAAAATACCACACACGTGCAACAGCTCTTGATGGTCCTGTAGATGAGAGTTTAACTCTACAACTTTACTTTGCAAAGGGTAAAACTTACATTTGTGCTGTCCTTCAGGGAGTCAGGGAGTGCTCCAGGAAAAGTAATAGCTTCCCACTACTACAGGTAATTATTTTGTTTTGCTAATTGGCTTGCTGTCTGATGGAAAGTTATGTGAAAAAAACAAGCTTTGCCTCGTCCAAACTCAATGGAAACTATTTCCTCTGATTCCCTATTTTCCTGTGCAGGAGGCTGCGGGAAGGTCTTCAGGAATTTTAAGGATAGGTCCTGTCTTTTCATTAATAATGTGCTAACTAGTAGTTCCTTATGCTTTGGCTTTTACTACTGATTTTTTCCAAGTGGTTTCATTGCCCAGTTTCTCAGTGTTGCATTTAACTTGCATGTTCTTCCTCCCTTTTCATCTCACAGTCACAGTGTAAGATGGGGATGTTAACCTTTTCCTCTGTATGTATTCATAAACTATGACATAAGACCATCTAATCAAGCAGAGATAAACATGGCCAGGTCTATGAAAAGCAGTTACCAGTGCCCTTGTTCTTTGACAGGCTTCATCATCATTCAAAGAAAAGCAGAAGGGGGAGACCCAGTCGCTCAGACAAGGAGTGGCCTTGGCTGGACAGTATGGGGGGAGCATTCCTCCATCCTCAACTTATCCTCACATTGCTTTGGAGGGAAAGCCAAATAGCAGCCACCAGGCTCTCTTGCAGCATCTGTTACTGAAAGAACAAATGAGACAGCAAAAACTTCTTGTGACTGGTAATGATCAAGGCTTCAACACAATAATAATCTAAGATGTTTTTAATGACATTTGTATTCACATTAGATGTGATTATACAGATATTATGCATCCTAACCATTGGGAAAAGTGGAAGGGTGGGAGAAAGAAGGGCAACATCTTTGCTTTCCCCCATAGTGATTCTGCTGCAGTCTGTTAGCCTGAAAGAATTCAGTGATCACAGGAAAAAGAAAATGATTACTTCATCACATTCTTTTGTAGCTGCTGAACTTCCCAGCATGGTGAGGCACGTGGTACACGTCCCACTGCATCAGTGCTGATGCTAAGTTCTGCAATATACACCCCTCTTCTCACTGAAAGCTCTCTCCTATTAGAACTATATTGTTTTTCACTTTGGAGTGAAATGTCCCTGTTTTGCAGGAGCGGTTCCTCTTCATCCACAGTCTCCTTTAGCAGCAAAGGAGAGAGTCTCACCTGGCATACGAGCTGCCCACAGACTGCCTCGTCACAGGCCACTGAATCGAACCCAGTCAGCCCCTCTTCCTCAGAGTACTTTGGCCCAGCTGGTTATCCAGCAGCAACATCAACAATTTCTGGAGAAGCAGAAACAGTACCAGCAGCAGATCCACATGAATAAGGTGAGTCCCCATAGTAAGGAATTTCCAGTGAATGTAAAGGTTGAAAACTTGTAAGGGAGTTTAGGTATGGGTGCCATGTGGTCATGGACAAGTAGACAGGTTCTTGCACGGTTATCTAGTTTATGAATAATTGGTATATACATTTGTATAGATCTTCATTTTCAACTTCTGAAATATGCTACAAAGGTAATTTTCATTCTTGACATCAGCAAGAATACAATTCAACAAAATAGTGTTCAAAGCATCTTATAGGTTTAAATTACAGGTGGTTTCCTGTTGAATGGTAAATGATGCCTTAAAGATTACTAGATTTCTATCCAACTTTTTATTTGCACTTTTGAGTTTCAGCAATTATTCCTTTCAGCTGCCTTTGAATTGTATTTTAAGCTTCCTCATTGTGGACTGTTATGTGTAGTAAGTGTATAACTCATCTAAGCACAACCAGCTGATTAAATTTATCTTTTTTATCGGCTTTTATCAAACCAACTTTTTCTCTGCAAGTCAATTAGTAACATGAAAGTTTGTTATCTATATGGTGCTATAAATTTCCTATATAAGAAAGAGAAGAATGTGCTATTGTTACCATCAAGTACAGAGTTAAATTGTGCTCCTCTTTCCCTGCAGGCTAACACCTTATTATGGAGAGGGAGGGGGGAGAATAAGAGGAACCATGCATTAATAAACAAAGAGCAGCAGAATCTAAATAGCTTTATGAGAAGCTAATGCTTCTGCAACAAATGTGATGCTGTTCTCTGCTCTAAAATGAAGATATGCAACTAACTAATGCTTTCATCTAGAGAATATTTTTCTGCACTTACAACATAGCTTTCCAAAAGTTATTTGCTGGAGCTCCACTAGTAATTCAGAGATATTAATCATTCATCTTCAGTTATCTTCTTTTATTTGAGTGTTACTTAATAACTATATATAAGAGGCAATAGCAAAGAAGAAAAGATTAAAAAGATTAAAAAAAAGATTAAAAGCAGCCCTAGTACCTAAGAAAAAAGAAAGAAAAAATATCAGTCCACCTTACTGGGTGAACTTCCCAGGGGGTACTGATTCTTTGGAATCTAGTAAGAATTCCCAAGAAAATTAGAAACAAACCTAGAGTTTAAGTACATAGTTTGTACAGTGGTTCGGTTATTAAATCTTGTCTTAATTAGGAAAAATGAAGACCAGAAAACTTCAAAGTTCAGAGCTGATCCTTGCATGTTAACCCCTCTCAGCTTGGGTGTTTTGATTACTCAACTAGGACTCCAGTTGGCTTTTCTTTGAGTATGCATTCCATATGTTTAATCAAGATGGCATATGTATATCTCATAGCCTCAGGTTTTGAAAATATTTCACCTGCCCTCAATTGTCTGAAGAGAAAAGAATTTTTACCAGTAAAGTAAATCCCAGTCTTTGTGCTGTTTGTGCATGTTTGCTACAAACCAATCAGTTCATGCGTTCCTCACAAAGCAAAGAACCCCACTGACATGTTTTTGCTAGATACTATGCTTTTTGACACAAATTCTGCTAAAGCATTTAGGGATATTTGCTTTGCCAAATAGGTACATTTGCCATGAATGTCAAAATTAAACTTGAGTCACATAAACATATTCCTAGTCACACAGGACTAGGAATGCATTGCACGTCACAAGAGATAGGCTGGCCAAGGAAGTAAAAAGGCTGCGGTAGGTTTGGGATAATGCTTGTTTCAGTACATTTTTTTCGCCTGAATTAAAGTGTAATGAAAATGTATGTTAAGAAGCATAACTCCCTGTTATACTTGAAATACATTTTCAGTTTCACATGGTTATGTATAATAGAGATAAAACAAGTCCTTCTTGTAAAAGTGAACAAATTTTTATTCTCTACAGTATAGGCTATACATATATGCAGATAGTAGAAATTTAAATTTATCCTTAATAGCTTCTCAGTCTCCTTTATCCCTTACTCCCAGAGCAGCTAGCCTTCACCAGGAGCACAGCAACTCATCAAAGCAGCAAACACCTAAAGAGGAATAGGATAATGGTGAAGCCACAGAACCAGTGGGTTATCAGAGGATGAGGGTGGTTTATCAGACTTTACAGTTCACAGCATTTAGTTTCGTCTACAGCACCTTTCTCAGAAGAACCGTTCTTATGAATAGCACTGAAAAATTACAGTGCTCTAATTATGTATCTGTCATCTGCAAGTATATGGAAAGCCAGGGGGCTTTATTACATACTTAAAAAGGAAGCCTGATTTTTAAAACATGGAATTTAAGGGTAGCCCATAGACAAGAAAGTGAGAAAAGATCAAATCATGGAGTGGCTTTTCAGTACTAAATTTAAAGGTATATTCTTTAACTCTTTAACTTAAAGGTTCAGATTAAACACCTGTGCCTACATAAGGTTTTTGAAGTCCTGTAGCATGGTGGAATATACCTTGTTCGATCTTAAAACTAGCCTCTATTCACAGTTGAAGTTATTTGTTCATTATATAATTTGCATGGCTTTACAATCGAACTTAACTCTGCAAAGCAGAGTTGCTTGAACCTTAAAACAGTAGATATTCTAGACCATGTAGCAAAGCAGCCCAGTGTCTTCTCATTTCTTAGGACAAGTTTGGGCATGTATCAAGTAAATACATTTTTATTTTCTGTTAGTCAGTCTCCTACTCTTCTGTTCTTAGGCACAGAGCTGTAATTCCCTCCTTTTCAATCATGAAAAATATAGGTGGGGTTTTTTTTAATAAGGCATACTCAAACATTCTCTTAAAAGTTTTTTGTGTGAAATACCACAACCATTTTAAGCTGACAAGACTGTGAAATGCTAGTCAATCAAGAGCTTAGAACAAGTTAGTATCTTCTTTTTCTTTTCAATTTCTCTTTCCTTTTTTCCTTATGTTTAGGACTTCAAGTAATTAAGACTTTAATATAGTTCAGCTGAACCCAGTATTTGAATGTTTGCCCTGAAATAAGATGATATGGCATGCACCAGCACTCCCTGAAAAGTGTTCTTGGTCAGATCATTTGGGCAGACATATAGGTATATCTTTCTGTAACAACAAAAAGAGGAAGAGACCAAGTTTCTCTCCACCCCATTGATCTTGTATTTCTCTTGTGTTAAAAAACCATTTCTTTTCTTTAAGAAAATAATACATTTCGGCAGCAAGCCAGTGCTGCTGTGAGGGTGATAACAAGCAAAATCTAACATAGGTCAGAGGTAAAGAATTCCCCTGGATCATTTCCATTCTGAAAAGAAACAAATCATTTCCAAGAGGTGTGCCTCTGTCCTTAATAACAAAGAAAAGATCCCCTATGGATTATTTCTGGTCAGCTGTCAGATGCCAGGCTTTTGATGTGGGAAACGGTATACCTCCCCACTGAAGTCTGGCATTTATACCTGCGGGATCTAGTATGCTGACCTTCTGAAAACATTCTGCAAATGTTCACATCCCATCCAAAAGCGGGTAGAAACCCTCATTCCAGCTTTCTGGGGAAAAAATATTAATGAATGTGAAGTAACCTGAACTCCTCTTGTCTTAAGGAAGATCAGCTTTGCTGTTGTCAGCTTTAATATACTTCTGTCCAAATGACAGCTTATTTCCTTATAAGGCCCTTTGATCACCATTGCAGATCTTCATTTTACTCAGTAAAGGGGTTCCAAAGTCTGAACGCCCCAGTTAAAATTATTGCAGTCAGGCAGCAAAAGACCACTGCTACAATAAAAACCCTAAAATCTTGATGTTATTTATGTATCTTTGTATCTAGAAACCTTTGACCCTGCCACTTGCAGAAAAAAAAGGGTAATTTTGATGTAAATAATGTAAGTGCAAAGCCCTTAGCGTATGTCTGTGTTCAAGAAGGTCTCAGACATCATAATGTGAAGAGTAAGTGAACAAACCCCTCTGTCTCTTAAGGTCATTTTTTGTAACGTATAATGAGTAAAGGCCTGCCTCCACTGAAGCTAAAGTAGCAATGTCTTCACTCAACCAAGATTTTATTTGCTCAGTGTAGTAGGAACCCTACATATGTTCTTAAAATAATCTATTCATAGCATTTTGACAATTTGTTTTTAATGGTAAAATTCTTCTCTGTATTGAAGTAGTAAAGGTTAAAATAATGGGCCAGTTGGTAGGATGCACTAAATTATGGGAGCAGTATGGATAATATTAGAGCTTACATAAGGAGTACCTGAATTACAGTTTTCATTTCAGGCTGTTACTTGGTTTAAAACACATTTAGAAAGATATAAAAATATCTAGGAAGTGAAAACTCATTAGTGCTTTGCATGGTGATCATAATTGACCAATATCTGTTAATAAAAAATAAAAAATAATATGTAAGGTTCTGTTGATGTACTGATGGAAAAAATAAGATTATTTATTGTCAATAATAATATTGAAAAGATGCAGTTAATGCCAGATTAATAATTTCTTTCTCTGAATAATACTTAATGAAATACAGATGACTGGATCAGATTCAGCTGGAGTAAATTAATATAGCTTCATTAAACATGTTACAACTGAGGTTTTAGTTTTCCAGCTTACACATCTGACTAGCACCTTCTGAAGCCAAGAGACAGCACGTCTCTCCAAATACTGCTTATAGCAGGCAATTATTTGGACAAAACCGTAGCAACACCTGACTGTGGAACTGAAAAATGCCCAAAGCCTTTTCTCCTTTGCTGAGAACTATTGTTTAAGCCATAAGGCAGAAGAATTTTTTTGAAAGATAAATACATTCCTTTGAAACATTGTACTATATGAGTAACAGAGACAACAGTAAGCAGAAGCCAGGTTGTTTCATTACAGCCAATGTACATAGTTGGTCAAAGTAATATGAGATAGCCATAGGAGAGAAGGAGAAAAAGTGTTTCGTATGTATGTACAGGAGTTTGTAGAAACAACTACCATGTATTTAAAATGAAGAATTAATTAAAGAAATGTAGGGGTTGCTGTTGTGGGATTTTGTGCTATGTGTCATTGTAAAGATGCTTTATTTAAAATACTGTATTTTACAAGAGCTTATCATTACAAAGGAAAAATGAAGGCAGGGGCTGTAGCTGAAGGATCTATGTAATGATTTGTTGCAATCTCCAGGTTATTTAGTCTTCCACTTTTCTGTACAAGCAAACAGGTTAGATTGTGTTTGGTTGGACTTTTGTAGTTATACAATGGAGCTGATGTCGGTAAATGCTTCCTCTCCTGCTGCCACTATTTACTTTGGCTCATGCATATCCCTTACAGTTTAATTTCCTGAAAATAAAAGAAAATAAAATATATAGGTTACATTAGCATGAAGCCATTTTTCTAAGTGACTCCTTTACTTGGAGTAGTGAAAACAATAAAGTGTACTGGTTAAAGAGACCAGTCTGTACAACTCTAATTTATTAGTGAATAAAAAACGTGGGGGTTTTAAATGTAGCCTTAGTAAAACTAAAGTTAATCAATCACTTTTCCAAAATTAAAAATATGCATTAACATAAGGAGAGTCCAATATGTACCTACAGATATATTCAGAAAAAAAGTGGTAAGTGGGGATTTAAAGATTTAAGCATTAAGTGTAAGCAGAAGTATCCAGCTGCACAGTGAAAGGACTCGAGCAGTTTTTCATGTAAGACTCATTTTCTGCTATGGAATCCAGCTTTAGCTATTGAGATAAGATAGAAATACTGACTCTGAACTCCAAATATGTAATTTTCCACAGTACTACTAGGAGATATAATATAAAATCAGATGTTTCTGACTTAGAAGAACTGACCAATCTTTTGGTAATGCTACTGATGTAATTACTGGAATAAGATGGGGCCAAGCTGCCTTTCAAAAACACTTTAACAAATAGGAAAGAATGGTTGGTACTGGTACAGAGAAAGCATTCAACTGTGGCTTAGCAGACTGAGCAGCAACAGTGGTTTTCAGGTTTGGGATCTGTCCCTCCCACCATGCCATCCACTTGTTTTTATCATTCTCCATCATATGAGAGGACAGGACATAAAAGTGAAAAAGCATAAAGGAAAGGAGAGCAGTAATGAGCTAAACATGTGTCTTAACTTTGCTAGTGAGTAATGGTAAAAGTTGGGGTTTTTTTCTCTTTCAGTATATTTGACCTTGGAGATACAAATCAGTATTTGCTTGAAATCAAGTGGTCAGTTGAATAAATGCTAATTACTCACTTGTCCCCACAGATGCTTGCTCACATCTCTAATTTGTATCTCTTTCAATAGAGCAGGGATTTTTTCAGTTTGTGTTTTGAGGACTACATCTGGATTGGTTTGGAGTGTATTTGCTGCATCTTAAATAGTAAAACATAATCTCTATTTGATTGCAACGCTCAGATGTCTGGCACATCAGCAGAGCTTTACAATAGAAGTTAGTGGTGTAAAACCAGTATTGTCTGGGTAGCTATGCTGTGTCATTTTGCTTAAACCGAGATACCTGTACCATGCATGACAAAAGCTGTAGTCTCTCCAGTCACAGACAGATCTGCATGTGGTATCTTTGTGCCACAGGAGGGGGACTGACACCAGCTGTTTGTCACCTCTCCTTTGTTGCCTTTCAGTGTCACCTTGCTTTGATTGATAGGGACGCTTATGTGAACGTTTCCTAATTTGCTTATAACAAAATATTAACCATATTACTAATTTTTTTTAGGACTTAGGAGTTCTGTTATTATTTTGTGTTGTAGAAATGAACTGTAATATAGTTATGTAAAGGTCTACATTTATGTTCAGAGTATGAAAGGAGCCCAATTTCTCTTTATTACCAGCTGTAACAGTGTAACAGATGTGTATTGTTTTCATTCATCTGCCTTATTTTTAGTTTAGTGTTTCCATATAGCACTCTCTACATACATGGTATTTTCTACTGCAGAGTAACAAGTGACCTTTTGCTTAAGAACTTTGGTTCTGTTTTGACCCGCACATTAGTATTTTAGCAATTCATAGCTACATGGGCTTGCTGCAGATTCAGTTTTGTCAGTGCAAATCTAGTATTTCTCTGTGTTTGGCATCAGTGAAAGGAGTCATAACTGTTCCACAATTCTCTTTCCAGATGCTCTCTAAGTCCATTGAACAGCTCAAGCAGCCTGGCAGTCACCTGGAGGAAGCTGAAGAAGAGCTTCATGGAGATCACTCGATGCAGGAAGAGCGAGCTCCCACCGGCAGTGCCAGCATTAGGGCTGAGAGCAGCAGCACTGGTGTGGATGACAGAATAGGACAGCAGGTGGGGGCTGTGAAAGTCAAAGAGGAGCCACCGGACAGTGATGAGGATGTTCAGACCCAGCAAATGGAATCTGGGGAGCAAGCTGCTTTTATGCAACAGGTAATAGGCAAAGATTTAGCTCCAGGATTTGTAATTAAGGTTATTATCTGAGCATCACATGCATTTTCTAGGCTTTGGTAAGCAGTTGTGTTTTGATTCACTGATCTAGGAAATCCTGATTTACTGTTCAAAGAATCTAACAAAGGCAGAAGTGTTGTATGCACACTTGAAAACATAGTGAATCTCATCCTTATGGCCACTAATTGAGAAAATACCTATTGCAGTCACTTTATATAAATCTTTGCGTAATAGCTGATAGACTTTGTATTATCCCAGACTTTGTATTACATTACATTGCTTAGTTCTAGTGAAAGAGAAGTCGTATCACCTAGCTTGTTGAGATCAGCAATTGCTGGAACTAGTTTCCAGTCCTGATTGATGAAACATTCTCCTTCTCTGATTTTGAATCCTCTGACTTTTGCTTTCAGCTGTCTGTATATACTGTATCATACTGTAGTCTTGAACACTGTTAACCTTAGGGTACTTTTTCCCCAGTAGACATGTATTGACTGCTATATCAGTGGTCCCAGGCTGGTGTATAAAGGTTAAATTAGAGAAAAGATGGATGCAATTTACAAGGTGGATGTAAAGAGGCAAGGCAAGGCACTGTTTAAAATTGCATTGTTTTCTTTTTTGCACTGCTTAAAATTGCATTGTTTTCTTTTTTTGCACTGCTTAGTTAATTTTTCATTCTGTCTTATTTGATGATGCTGTCCACAGAGACATTCTTAAATGCAGCAGATGCAAGTACTGGCGAGAAGCAAAAGGCAGCATTAGGTTGCAGTCAGTTATTAGGATATTGCAGGAAAAGCACAGAACTGTTATCATTATCAACTGACACCTGATCACCTGTTTGTTATTTTAAATAAAGACTAATACAGTACAGCATAACCTTTACTGCTAGGTCTCATGGACAAATACGAAAATAACAACTGTGCATAAAATGCCAACTTGGCAAAAGGAGACTTCAGCTTGTTGGCAAGCTGAAAGGCGCAGTGCATGTGTGCAGCCAGTGCACTGGCATCCCTTTCCATTGCCATCGGCTCGGGCAGGGCTAGGCTGAATGTAGTGGAAGGCCCTGTTTATTTAAGTCGATACTTTGTCAGGTCCCGCTGTTCTGCAAAAAAGTGATTTTTGGGAGGGGGGGCAGGAAATGCCTTATGGAAACAGGAAGCCCAAGTGATTCATGTGCTGAGGAATGCAGAGCAGGGGGGAACGGGGCAGTGCTCCCTCTGTTTTTAAAGGCACTCTATGAATTGATTTATTGTCAAAGAAAATAACAAAGCGAGTAGGGAAATTGTTAAGGAAGCTCTCCAGTGAAACATTTCCTTCATATTCCCTTTTGATATGTTTACCTTGTTTTATAGGTTTACTTTTGTTAAGCTAGTTAAAGATTCATTGTATTAAGATCCCCTTTAATATGGGTAATCCCAAACTGGCCGGAATCCTTGTCAGGGTTTTTTTTCTATTAAAAATATTTATATTTCTAAAGCTGAGGTATTTTAAGGTGCAGTATCCTGTTCCAAGAAAGATAGCTGTTTTGCCAAATGTAGAAGTTGTTCTAAAATATGTTATTAGCATGCGTTGTTTACATTATGCTGTAATACTATTAAATCTCTTATAAAATGTTGCAGCTTCTAAAGATACTTTATCCTTTTTCCTAGAAGTTCTCCAAACAAATGTCTAAATAGTTGCTGTTAATATGAAAGGCTTCGTTAGATAGAAGAGATTTATTAATTGAAGAAAAACACAGGTGATATTTATGTGTGCTTCATGTTTGAAAAGAAGTCTTTCTTCATCTTGGATGGAAAAAATCACATTCACATTCAAAAAGTAATGAAGGAGTAAAATTAAATGGTTTTCCCATTCTGTAAAATTTTAATTTGCTTTGAAATCTAACTAACTTCAGCCTCATCAAAATGGGATAGTGCATCTTTTAAAATACATTTTATTTGGTGAGAAACTTGCAAATGAGAAGAGTTTTGTACAATATCACTTCAAAGACATATATTCACAAAAGACAAGATATTTTTATAGTGTCATTCAAGTGAGAAACCCCAACACATTAGTGGACTTTAATTTCAGAATCTTTCAAATTTGGATGAAATTTAAAATAGAGAAACTACCTAGAACCAGTGAAAAGGAAAACTGGGTTTAAACAACCACATTTCTAATTGATTATTGTCTCTTACATTTTAAATCTACTGTATTTATTATAATTTACACCCTTAGAGGTGATCTCTTGTTTTGTGTTGTAAATATATTCTGTTTGTATGTTCCCTTTTTTTGCCTTCTCTTCCTTTCTCAAATAAAGTTTTTTTTTTAAAAGATCACCTTTCAGATATCTGACTTTGTGTAAATTTGATAATTTAGTTGTGCTTTTGCTTCATATAACCAAATATGTTCACTACACATTGTTGAAACAATTCAAGCTTTCAGGAGCAAGGTTTTAATTACACTATTCTTACAATAATTACACAAAGTCTTTTTTTGGTCTCTTGTTTTATCCTGCATCAGCCATTATAAGTTTTAGTGAATGTGGAGTAGTATTGATGCATGTTCATTTTCCCATCGTGGCATCTGTCTTGAACATGTGATCATATATCATCATACAGGAAAGGTAAAGGTGAATCCCAATTTCTTAGCCCCTAATTATGCAAAATTTAGATGAACTGAAATAGTTTTCATTATTTTTCTAACTTGCCTAGAACCCAAAACATGCTGATCTGAAGCTGAGCTTATACTGACCTCTGATATTCCTCAAGGCCTTTGCTGAACTGGAGTCCACATGTAAATATGCTGGGGAGGAGGAAATCCTCAAACTTTGCAGACATTAAAGCAACTGCATGACGCATTGAAATCCTACTTTAGAATACCACCTTTAAAGTCCACCTTTAGAGTAACACTAAGCCCTTCCATGAAGATGTTAAATGCTTTGTGACGTCTTGAACTTTGCTTCAGATCTAGAGTTTTGTCCCATTAGCAGCATGTCCCTATTGCTACTGTACATGAATTGTTCCTACCAGGAGTTCAGAAAATTGTTGCATTCTAGCTCTTCTAACAGTTCATTTAACTTGCAAAAGCTCTTAACAGCTCTGATTCTGGTACAAATAGTACTAAAATAAAATTATTTCAGCAACATAAATATGTAAGAATAAATATTTCTGTAAATCAAATTTGATCATTTTCACTGATATAGCAGCAAACTAATCTTTCATCAGTAATACACCCCCAAAAATAGGTAAAAAGTTAAGTTTTAGCTTAGGAAAGATTAAAGCTAGCATTAACAGAATAAACAATAGGGCAAGCAGTGTAATAATATAATGTATTTAGAACCTTGTGTCTATAAGTAAATCATGCTTTCAACAGGGATTTTATTGAGATGACTTTTGTTTAAATACTTGTGTTGGAATTAGAAGAACAGCCATAAATGTTTTCAATTGACATTTCTGGTTTGGAGGCTATACCTAAATTTTTTTTTCTAAATTATTTGTTTACTATGCATCAGAGCACCCATAATGAAGAAAATAAATAATCATAATTGAATACAGTTCACAAGTCTTATCTTTTTCCAGTTTATTCTGTCCTGTTGCCCAAAAAATAAAGCCAATGTAGCTGTTAATTTAGAAGTAATTACTACTAAGTGAGGGGAAAATGCTTCATAATGTTTATGTACTCAAGACAGACACATCACTTGAATATAGATACTGTAACATTAGCCTTTTTTTCATTTTCTGACATTAATGAAAGAGGATTAAAAGCCAATTCCTTCAGGAAAGCAGGAGCACTCCAGACACCACCACCACTCATTTTTTTTATTCAGAAATTCATTTGTGCACTATCTTCATTCCACTTTCATTATCATCAGGATCACTAAGACTTACTCCATGTTACTTAAGCCAACTATACCCTGTTTTTATCTTCACTGGCATTCTGAGGTAAAAATCTATAAATGTTAATCCCAAGCACCAACCTAAAAATGTTTACTTATTTCTCTCCCTATGAACACTTCACAATTTGCAGCCAAAATTAGCTAAGCCAAGTTAATTTCCTTATTGTACTCTGTCCCACTAGCAGCATGTCCTACTTATCCACTTAAGAAATGTTTGTTTGCTTTTCATTTACTTGTTTAGTTTCTGATTTCCTTATGCAGTTCCCATTATCTGGGTGGTAGCGGGGCTTCTGTTGTCTCATTGCTCAGTGGAGGAATATAGTTTAGAATGTCAAATGCTGAACTGCTGTTTGGGCAAAGAGAATATGAGCATCCTGGATAAATTATCATCTTTGCATTAGAACAATAATCCCAGTGATCTTTGTAGAATTTTACCACTGTAGTTGGTAGACACCATACTTTGCATTTGGTAGGCTTAGTGCTTTGCATTTGTTGTTTGGTTTTTAACTCTGCTATTTCGGTCTAATTTGGAATTTGATTTAAAAGCCAAAAATACAATTAGCTCACACAGCCAGTGGAAAAGCCGGGTTTCTTGGCCATGTTCACTCACTCACACACACAAACAGGACTGAGAAGGGGTATCCTTTGGCCTTGACCAGTTTATTGGTCCCCATTTACCGAGCCCAAGTGTCACACTCCTTTTGCTTATTTTGATTCAAGACCCACAACCCATCTAGCCCATAAAGGCCAACTTCTACCTGTGGACACGCACAGCTGTTAGAGACCCCATGGGTTATTTCATCAGTAGCTGAGAGTTAGAAGTGTACCAACTTAGTAATTTGAAATCATTCAGGAGCATCTAAGTCTCTGTGGCGACTGCACAGGTGCCTTAGTCACTAGAGTTGTTTTGACAGACCAGATACTTACTCATAAGTGATTCAGTGCCTTAATTAGCTGACTAAATGAGATGGTTTGAATCTGGCTGTGAAGCCTTTGTTGCATTTGTATTACTTTACTTTCCATAGTTGCCTTGAATTAACTTAAGTATAAGGGAGGTTGATTGGAAAATACACTGCTAAAAGAACCCTTCTGCACATTTGGTCTTTCCAAGGTGGTAGCATGTTACAACATTTTTGGCCTTGAGAAGTGCTGTGAAGGAAAGGATAAATGGAAATGTAAGTTTTGAACAGGGTCAAACTTCCAAGTAAACCTTTCTGCGCCTCTCCTCCCTCCTAAATGAGATTGCCACCAGTTTTACGTATATCAGCTCAGCTATACTTAGTCGTCTCTTTTAACTGCATAACCAGGAAGAGAGGCACTAACCCTGTACCCTTCTGCTCTTCCTCAAGTCCATGGGTGCACAGTTGCAGTACGACCCTGACGTAGTACATTACGATTTTGGGGATCAAACTTGACTGACTGGATGGAATGAGGGGACAGAGGGCTATGTAGTTGGAGTTGTTTTGTGAATTTTTTTCATTCATCTACATGAGGGGAAGCCCCATCTGAATATTTAGCCACTGTTCTGTCATCCTCACTCTTAAGAGCCTGCCCACCTTCATCAAGTTTCTAACTGTGGTCTTTAAATTTATGCTACAAGAAAAAGAATACTTTTTACATTTTTAATGCCAATTTTATGTGAACATGCACAATAATGAGAACAATTACAATTAATTATTCTTTCCCAGTTGGATTTGAAAATCATCCTTCCCCCCCACCCCCCGAAAGTATCACATCTACTTTCTTAATGATTGCCAAGGGAATTAATTTTTTTGTTTGTCTAGTATTGTAAACTTTCAGTTACAGAAGGCAGTAAGACTTGATTTATCACACAACTAAACCAAGAACTGAACTGTCTGACTGACCACATGGCATTAAATCATAATGAAATTATATCATTTCACTGGTACCTGCATAGAATGATCTTGATGCTGCTTTTATTTTTCAATCAAAGATTTTTTTTATACTTGTTTTCCTCCTTCAGATACTTAGGATATAGCGCCTTGTTACTTTTGCTGCTGTTTCCTTTTGTCAGAGAAAGCAGCCTGTAAGGAAACTGCTGGGGCAATGCTAGGCAAAATTACTTAATCAGGGGTACATAGCTGGCATGAATCAAAAGTCTGTAAATCCAGATCCCAGTAATTATCACTTCACAGTTTGACAGTCAGATGATACTATTTTCATACCATTGGGCTATTTATCATTTCCTGTATCAGACAGCACAGGGTTTTATTATTATTGTTATTGAAGAGGATTATGTGTTCTTGGAAAGCTGCTTCTTTAAACGCTTCATTTTGGAAGAAGTCTGGTTTGATCTCTGAATGTCTCTCTGTCAGACATACAGATACTAAAGCTTTCATTTTTTTCCTTCCCATAAACTACAAGAGTGAATAAATGCACACCTCAGTATACTGCTGGCTAAATCTTCATAAAGCTCCGTTGTTTAATGTCCTGGAAGAGCAGCTTGACCTGAGTCCCCTTGAGACATAGGTGCTCTAATGCAGAAAGCAGTGCATAATCTGTCTTCTCTCATGTTCTGGCCTGTGACCTTTGGATTCCCAGGAGGCCAAGGAGGTCTTTCTGTTCATACTGCCTGTATTTCCTCAGCAAAGGGCCTTGTGAAAATTACGGCTATGAGATCGCAGCAAAGCAGCAATGCAAGGGCTTAAGAAGGCTTTGCTCCGGTTCTCTTTAAAGCAGCTAGGGAAGCATGGAGGATTCTGTTTTCAGCCCTTTACTTAGTCTTTTCCTTTTGCTTCCATCAAGAAAGAAACCATGGTAGTTTTTAGGTGGTGGCTGGCAGATTTTTAAAGCAGATGTCTATTACTGAACAGACCCGTGAGGAGCACAGGGCAGAAGTGTTATTAGGAAATGCTCCCCCACCCTATGCACAGAGGGATAGCTACCAAGACCAGCTGCTTCTGCGGCTTGCTCTCCTAGATCTTCCTTTACTGAAAATACAAGTTGAAGAGTCACTACACATCAGAAAGCATGGCTCCATCACTCAGTTACCTGACTGCGCACAGGGACAGGTGGTGATCAGGTTTGCCTCATTTCTCTCCCGGTTCGACCCATTTTGCCTTAGGCATCAAAGACTCCCAAGCACAACAGCACATCCCTTGACATTTTTCTTTCTAGAACTTTTTTCTTCTAAATTTGTACAAGTCTTTTGTCATACTTTCCTATTACTTTCTGCATAGATTTCAGCTTTCTGAAGCTACTTAATACAGAGGGCTTCAAAGCTTCTCTGTTGATGTTTCTGGAAGAAAAATAAAAGTGGATAGTGCCAACCCCACAGGCTCAGCCCAGGGACACCTGACTTCCGTAGCTCTGATTTGGCTATCAATCCGGAGGGATTGGAACTAGATGATCTTAAGGTCCTTTCCAACACTACCCATTCTGAGTCTATGATCTCCAGGCTCTGAGAAGCAGCACAGGACCAGCAAATAAAAAAAGGAATAGGAACAAGATTCATTCATGCAGGAAGAGACTGAGAATGAGCATGGGGACTGTTCCTTATCCATATTGATGGGTAATGCAGTAACCAAGCAAACTGATCATTTTCCCAAAACAACTGAAGTTAGATACTATTATATGTCACTATTGTAGTAACTCAGACCTCCCTTTAAAAGAAGCAAGCCTTTCTTTCACCTCTCTGGCCCTTTCCCTCCAGCTTTTAATCAAGGAAAAGGACTCAAAGTACATTAACTCTTTTTCAGGTTTTTCGTTTTCTGCTTTCAAGATGTGGAATCAGTTGACAAACAGCACACTCAAAGATGCAGAGGGTTCAGTCTGATGGGATGCCATACCCACAGGAGCATAGCATTTGTGAAGCTGCTGTCATAAAGGTGAGCTGCAGGTAGTCAGCACAGAGAGACAGTTTCACAGCAGTTTCCTTCATGGATTTGGGTTTCAGTACCTAGTCCTAGAGGCCATGACTAAGTGGATCATTTATGCCTGAAAGGATACTCTGAAATTAGATAGTCAGGGATAGAAAGAAGTCAGTGCCTGGTTCTCTTTTACTGTCATGGCCACCTGCACATTTAATGTCATTGCAAAAGGCTGACTATTAGCTTATAGGCTAGTACTCAAAGTGAGTTAGGTGCATTAGTGAAGAAAAATTTTTGGAAGCTCCTTACCAGCATTAGCTTTACTGTGTCTACCTGATCTTCTGCATGATTACTTCACAGCAAGTAGTTAAGGAAATCACAAGACAAAGCACTTAATGTTTGATGTATAGCAAGTTATTATTCGTGTGCTTCTGGTATTTCTTACTTTTACTTTTTCTGATTCAATATAGATGCCAAGTATTGAAAAAAAAGAAAAAATTGACTTTTTAGGTGAGGGGTTTAGAAATGGAGGAGGATTTGGCATGTCAGAATGGAGGGATACAGTCCCACTGAGGTTAGTTGCATTCAATCTGCAGAATTCCTTTAAATGCAGCAGTAACTTACATCAAGAAATACCAATGTATGCATATTCTGCTCTTTTGTGTCACAAAGTTCATCCTTTGAACTGAGAGCTTGAGCCCAAAAAAACAGGGAGATTAGAGGCCTGCAGCTGACTGCACAGCTGAGATACTCTATGCAAATCAGAAGCTGTAAAGTAGATCTCTCAACTGCTACCAGAAGAACAGACTTTTCAGCTATTGCCTTCTCCACTGATCACAATCACAGTGCTGTTGCATCAGCAGTGAACAATTACTGGTCACTACTGCTGCATATTTTGCAAAATCAGATGAACAATTACACCCAAAGCTACCACAACCTTTCTCTCCTTCAGCAAATAACTCCTCCGCAGAAGGTTCCCCAGCCCCTCCTCTCTCCTGTGGCCATCCTGCTGGTGTACCAGCCTCTCTGCCAAGTACTTCGGATTTCCCCCATTTTTGATGATCAGAGACATAAGAGATCTTCTCAGGAAGGGCTATGAGCCTTCAATTACTAAAGATGTCCTTGGCCACCCCATGGCAGGGTTTGCTTATGCCAAGTAAGAGACAGTGCCTGGAGGCCAAGATCAGCTGGGGAGCAGGAGGAGTGGATGGAGGGGTGTCCTCCTCACTCCAGCACTGCTTTGGGAATAATGGTGGGGAGAGGCAGATGATGTGAAGCAGCAGCTGTAAAATGCCTTACAGGTCGCCTTGTAGGTGGTCTTGAGAGACCTCCTTGGCTTGGAAGGCAGCTCTGTCCCCTCCAGTGAACGACACTACCTCAAGTCAGAGGCTCCAGGTTTCTACCTTGTGCGAAGAACTTTCTCTATTGTCTTTGTTCTCAGAAGACAATGTGGTAACAAGGGATTAACTGCTTTGCCTATCAACTGATCATTTTAACCCCTTGTATAGAAAGTTCAGGCAAAATAATTTAAGTTGAAATGCACTGATGCTTTCAGGGAATAGAAGAGTTCAGACAGTTGAAGAAATGTTGTTTAAAAAGAAAAAAAGCTCTGCCATCTGCCAGCAACGTAAGTCATTGGTTTTCACTTTCCTGTCATTGCTGTCTTCTTTAACAATTTTAGAATGTTTCAAGCTTTCCTGATAGAATAATGGAGATAAGTTAACAGAGAAAGCATTCAAAGGAGTAGAGAATCAAGTCCCAGTTCCTAGTTCTCCATCTTAAATCTCACTTCAATATCCTGAGAAATACTATGACTGCCAAAGATTGATCCAAGACTATCAGTGTTCTGTCGTCTGTCTTACACTGCTTTTCAAAGATAAACTGACATTTATTTTTCCAGCTGGAAGCTTGTACTTTGATTTCATTGAATTGAATCAATTATTAAACTTAATACCATAGGTCAGTGCTGGACCTGAATTGGAAGCACTGAAGCTTCTGTTGTTTTGTATCTGAGCATTCTGGGACAAGGAAATAAAGTGAAGACAGAATATCTAAAATGTCTATGAAATTATCTAGTATCTATTTCACCAGAAAATGGCGAGACACATTTTTACTGTGGCAGGTTGCCATGTGCTAAGATCATTTTTCCCAAATTCTTCATTCTCTTCACTTGAAGAGCATTTTGCAGTCTTCAGGATTTATACATATATAGGAAATGTTCCTGTATGTCATCTCCTAAAAAAATCTTAAGGACTGGACTATTTAAATCGGTGATCTCACTGATTAATAGCTCCTTCCAAATGGATTTGCAGCCTTTTCCCTATTGTGCAAGAACATAACAAAACAAATACCAGTTATTTAATTTGGCATTGTCAGCCCCTGAAAGATGAATCAGAAATACATTAGCAAATGTTCTAGTTGATCTTCATACTGCAATGAGAAATAAATGCAAGAATGACAGCTGATTCTACCAACTAGCAATTCTTCTGACTGCATTACGGCACATTGTCATGGTTTAAGCCAAGCCAGCAACTAAGTGGATAACACGCATGGATAAGCATGCTGCATTTCTAACAACTGGCCATGAACACAAAGAAATCTGAGTTTATATTGCTGTGAAAAACAGAAACGAGACAAAAATTTCTTTGTAATACATATTTGGAGGGCTGGACTATTGCAAAAGACTGACAGAAATATGCTGGGATCTCAGTTTGTGGGATACCTGAGATGTTTCTCTTTACTGGGCAGATTTTATTTTTTTTGCCTCTGAATCAGAGCATCAGCACTACCCTCCAGTGTACACCCAGTAATGCTTCCTGAACGTTCACATGCTCAGGGCATTTTGAGCTGCACCTTTAATAATAATTAAATATGGAATGAACTTGTTTGGCATTTCAGGCCAGTGACCAAAGCCAGGGAGTGTGGTGAGTATGCCACTGTTTTCCCTTTAACTTTATTTTTGTGGGCATCATGCATTTTGAAAATGGTTCTACATTTCCCTGAACCAATGTAATATAAAAGATTTACTGTTACAGTTTGTGTGTGGCCAGGCAATGGCATATGGAAAACATGTTTCCTGCTATTTAATTTAATTACTCTAATCACGTGCCAGCCCCAGGCATGTCATTCTGGACCTCTGAGGCTCTTTGTCTGTCAAAGAGATGGACAATATCTTGGCTTTGTTTAGTTGCTCTGCAGGCTGCAGATAAAACCACTGAAATACTGACTGTTTGTTTAACCAAAACTTTGCATTTTAACCATTTGTCTTTGATTTTCTGTTTTACAAGAAAAGATGACATTTTGGCCCTGGTGAGCTGAAAAGGAAATATTAGGATATGAAGGAGTACTGTCACTTTCGGGGCTTAATAGATGAAAAGGAATACTCTAGCCTTCTGGTTAGAAATCAGCTTTGTTAGCAGAAACTTAAGACATGCATAGCTGTTGTTTTAGAGTTGCCTGTTAGCAAGGGCAGCTGGAAAAGTCCTGTTAATAACTGCTCCTTTCTACTATGGTTAGCCCTTCATTCAACAGTTTCAGTAGATTTTTGTTTCTTTCATTTTAGTAGATAAAACCATAATGGGTGAAACTAATTAAGATTGCCTTGCAAATAATCAGACCAATAATGTTACACTCAGGTGTAAATTAGCTTTTATGTTACACTCGATAGTTATTCTTAGATAAGAAGTATCTACAAATTACAGCTTTAAGTCTTTTGATAAAAATTTAAGAGCAGATTGCCAGATTACAGCACTCCATTCATATTATAAACCCCAAATCTACAGAGAAATTAATCATACACTTAGCTTTAAGTATGTGCTTAACACCACTGCTTCTTTCACTTGTAAGCAAGTGCTCAAGTCCAACTTTCCCTGCAGCCAGGAGTGACACTAGAGAGTGCTTTAGACAATGAAAGGATATCATTTCTAACAATCATGTTGTCAGAAAATGAAAGAATAAGAACCAGCTTTCAGTCAAATTAGTTCCATTTCATAAGGCTATTACTACACGTAGAAAGACGTGTCTGCACATTTTTGGAAACTGGATGAACTTAAGTTACTGTTAAGTTTCAGAAATAATTAATCTACTTGCTTTACTTTCCCCTGTTTTCTAGCTGAATCAATGAGATACAGGAAAAAATTTCTATTCATTGTAAGCTGCACAGTACAGCAAGGCAAGAATTAAAAATTTTGTTCCTATATACGGACTTACAGGTTCTCTCACATTTCGTTTTGAGCTAACCACTAGATGACACTACTTCCCACTTACTTAGTAGGTGTGGGCATATGCTCCCATCTGTCTCTCCTATACCCACTCATATATTTACATGCTTCTCGACCAAAGAACTTCAAAGCGAACATTATGCAGGTTTTGCCTTCCCCACTACACTTCTTGATGAATTCTGTGTATATACACCTAGGTATTTAGGTGTGTGCATGGAGGTTTACATAAGCATAATAAGCAGTGTGGGTGTCTTTGCATGATTTATAGAAAACATGTATTATAACTCACTGTGTGAGTCTTCAGGGTATTATAACTTAGCAAGTGTCAACAGCACAGCAGCTCTACTTAAAAGAAACCAGAGGAATTCCAAGAAAAACTGAATAGGCTGGAGTTTGTAGAGAACATTCCCCTGTCCCCTACATCCCGGTGTCTGTTCCTCCATCACCCCCAAAAAGGGACAGTATATTGGCTTTTGTAGTGTGAACTTTGAATTCACAGTGAAAAATATCATGCTGAGGAGTCAGGCAAGAGCAGGCTTCACTATTCAAGTCCAAAAATGGCAAACTAAGGAAAAGGAGAAGGACACAGAAGGGCTGTCATGTATATCCGTAAGGCGGCTGCTGCTGCTGTGGTTTTTAAATTAAGAAGAATGAACTTTCCAGAAGGATACGTGGAAAGAATCTCACATTTCTAAAAGCCTGATTTTCAGAAATTCAGAAGCTCCAGATTACTTGAAAAATGTCTTCTCCAAAGTTACATTTATGCTACTAAACTGCATGCATAAGCACATGAGGACATGGAAGTGGAATAATAGTACCTTCAGATATACTTTTATTTTTGCCTATGTCAACAGGCATCTTGCTTTGTTCGGATTTGTCTCAATGATTTATAACACATTTGCTCTATATGTGCTATAACTGTAAAACATACTTGTGTGATACACTTTATTTAAATAGCATTTAAAATGGCCATACTAAAAGATGTCTTTAAAATCTGCCCATCATCTACTAGTGTTACAATGTACTACCCATAGTCAAAGCAAAAGAAAGAATTACTTTCTAGTTTAGTAATATAAGTTTGAAATATTAAAACTCTTCTTCATTTTGCACCTATTTTAGTCTTGATCCCCCAGGATTGTGGCAGTAAGGATTGGGTGCATCCCTATCCTCTGTTACATTAGCCAAGCACTTCGGTCCTCCTGTCAAAAGGAACTTTCAGGTGGAGAAGATGAGCCTCCTTGCCTTGAAAGAATTCTCTGCTCTGCATTTCACATTCTATTGTAACCCATTATTTTAGCATTATTTCTTCTGCTTTAATACAAAGGGCTGCTACTGATGTAAAGCTTTACAGTCATGCAGTATGAAGTTCATACAGTGTCGACCTCACGCTAGAGTAGAAAGCAAGATATTTCTGCTAATAAGCTGGTTTTTTTATAGTTTGTCATAAGAGATACAAGCTGAATTTCCAATTTGTAGGACTTCAAAAATTGTATTACCTAAATACTGTCAGTTTTGCTGCATCTATGTGACAGGTCAGTCAATGTAATGTTTCCTGTAGTTCTGTTGAATGTTTGGGAATTGTATTTACAGATAAAATACAATTTTATTTTAGCCCTTTCACACATAAATTCTGCCAGTTTACAACAGTGTAAGTACATAGTCCCTATTAAAGAGTGATGACATACTATAGACACAGCACCATATTTGCAAAATTATGGTTTTAAGTCATTTGTCAACAAAGCAGAGACACGATTATCTTTTTGAAACCAGGAACATAATTAGATCCATGAAAAAGCTGAGATTTTCTCAGCAGTTTAAAGGTGCCCAAGTCCCCAGAAACAACAATGGCTGGAATCAAGGCTACCTAAATTGCAACTATAAGCAATGCAATCAAAATCAAAAAGCATGCACAAAAATCCTGTGCATGTTTTATTTGGACAGGTTAACTTATTGGGCATTATGGATCAGAGGAGAAAATAGATCTAATTTTAATCATAAAAGAGAAAGGCTGAGAAATAATGTGTTAGCCAGAGGTTTTGCTTATTTGTTAAAATGCTGTCTTGCATTTAATCTAAACAAGGGTAATTACTTTTTCAGACTTTGATTTCCTTTGCAAATCTTACGTTCTTATATTTCATTTTGACAGGACATTTATGTGAATTGCTTCTTTTTCCACCAGTGTCCTACAGTTTTTCTTAAATTTATCAGTGAACATGCTTGAGCCTCTCTTCAAAGACTGTTTAGGAAGGGAAAAAGCTCTCCACTCTGTGGTTAAGCATACTCCAGGAAGGCCAGCTAGAATATACAAAAGCAGGCAAGATGAGAAAGCAGCTTGTCTTCAGGCCTGAAGACAAGGGGACTTGCTGCACTAAAAATACTCTGGTGATGCATATGCTACCTGTGCAGGGACAAGTTCCCTGCTTGGTCTGATTGTAAAAACACAGAGTGTGAGCTTTTGCATCGCTTTGGAAGGAGAGAGACAAAAAAAAAAAAAAATGGGAAGTTTTAAGTAACTTTTGCTCTCTCCTGACAAAAGGACTTTAATGTAAATTATAGCAACCAAAGAAACACAGTCCTCTGGGGCTAGGCTCCTTCCTTTCTCAAGGCTGGGAGCCTTAGAAGGAAAGCGGCTTTGTTATACCTGCTACACTTGTGGAAAAGAAGTTACCACTTAATGATGTTTCACTCTTGCCCTATAGCAAAGGGATTCCTGTTAGCTGGATGTGAAAGAGCAGCAGGAAAAAAACCCACATCTTTCCCCAAGTAACTTGAAAGGCAGCAAAACTACCTCAAAGTGCAAAGCATGTGAGCAATCAAATGGATGCAAAGCAAATCCATAAAGTGGAAAGTAACCTATGCAGCTTTGCACAGCCCTGGAAATGTATTTATGAGCAAAAACTTCAAAGTCCTCCCTCCTCTCACTTCCATGTATAACTGAGGCAGCAGGAATAAGCATTTTGGAGCAGTGGAAATGGTGACAAACCAAGGCAACAAACAGCCAAACACAGCCTTTGGTATGAAGCTTCCTTCACATCTGCCAGGGGGACACATGCCTTTGGACAACAGTAAGGAAGCTCTTTCCATGCAATCGAAAGCCACTGATTTTAATTATCATCATAACTACCTTGCTGAAATTTCTGCTTATGTGCTACACCAGGGTTTGGATTAGAGTTATCTACCATATTACAGACTATATAAAACTCTCAATTCCAATGAATAATGTGGAGCAATGCAGTTTAAAACATGTTTTAAACTCAGAATATACCAATGGAGCAGAAGAAAGCTTTGGTTTCAATAAGGAGAGGGAAAAATAATAATAATAATAAAAAAGGACCCTTCCACACACTGTTTTTCAGGTAGTTTATAGTGAGGAGGTGTTAGGGGGAGTTATTACTTCCCCACACCTCCAATAGCATAAAGAATTCCTTTTAAGATAATCTGAAGACGAAACCATTCAGGGTTAAATGAAGTCCTATGACAATATAATGAGGTTTTGATCTCGATAGAAAATTGGTCTGGCATTTTCAAATCTACCTTTCGTTTAAGGCAGAAACAATAAGGTTTCTTCCTTATATAGAATCAGGTGTGGTTGTGTTTCCTGTAATCCTGATACATTTCTTAGCTCACAAGGAGTGCAAGAGACCACACAAGAAAAAAAATAAACCCACTCCAAAACAAACCCAAACCAAGACCAACAAACAAGCAAAAAAGAAAATGACAAGAGACAGAAAGAAGAAACAGAAAAAAGCATCAGCGCATAAGAAAAAATATAAGGCTTTAAGCTTGCTAGAGGGAAGCCCTTGAATTTTGAAAAGTAAAAGGTGGAGCTCTATGAAATTGTCTCTGTGAAATGTCTTACACCTACAACACAATCCCTTCCTAGCAGTTGATCATTTTACTAAAATCATTGTAATAGCTAGTTTTACACTCCTGAAGTAGTGAGTAGTGTCCAAGGCAAAAGATTTATAGTTTGCTCTGGGTATAATGGTATGAGAGAAGTTGGCTGCCAAAAGGGACTGTGATTTGAAGAGGGCGCCTTTGGTTTGGGAGGTGGTGTATTTGTTCTGTGGCTGGAGTTCACTAGAAGAAATTGTCTGATGCACTGGCCAACGATAACTATCTTGGCAGAGGGAGAAACACAAATCCTCCAAGTTTCAAAGAGAGAGCAAAATTAAATACTTGGGAATGTGGAAAAAAAGAAGATGACAAACGCCATGGCAACATGAAATAGATCAATTCATGGGGCACTTTGTGGTTTATCACTTAAAAAAAAAAAAAGATTTATTGACCCCCAAATCATGGTAATTTTTAGTAAGCTGCTTGAGAAGAGGAGACAGTAGTTTTGGAATGGAGCCCTCAGCCTTAGAAATAACACTGCTGGTTTGGCTCTGCTTCCAATATTGTTGCCTAGTTTTAAAGCTTTTTAGCAGGACTGGTGACTAGCGTAAATCGCTGGGGAATAGATTAACACAGTGTTTTCCCAAGTGTCTAATCTCTGTTTAGGATCAGAATACAAACAGCAGCAAAGCATTCTTAAGATCCAAGGAGTCCTAGGAGCAAGCCTAAGAGTCAGACCTGGTCAGCATTCGCATTACATTGGACTCCATGTATACAGAATTCTTTGGAAGTTCTGACATTTCTGTTCTGACCTAAAGCTTTACCTTTGCACGCTGGGTGCAGCTCTTGGCTTGACTGTGAGAGTGGTGTTATATGTATAATATCTTATCCTCTAAATCCTGCCTGCTGAGTGGATTCTTCCTTCCAAGCTCACTTTTGATTGTTAGAGGGAGAGTTTTTGGAAGAGCTGTGTCTGTATTCCTTCTCTTTTGCTTGAAAGTTTTTCCTGCTATTTTAACACTCCTGAAATCGATTAAGAGCTTTGCATTTTTGAACCAGCTTCAGTGTCTCCAAGAGGCAGTGGCTGAGAGACGCTGATTAGATATTTGCTAAACTGTTTGCCTACCTCTGCAAGAGACTGGGCTAGTCAGATGCAGACCAAGTTCTTTTCAAGTTGTTAACCAGAAAATTCCTTTATGGTTGCTGGATTTGGCATTTTGACATCAAGAAATTAATCAATATAATATGTTGATTATATATATTTTATAAATATACACACATTATATATATATTTTTTATATATATCTATATAGCTGTGTGTATGAGGATTAGGAGATATAAAAAGAACTAGGAAATGCAGCAATAAGCAATTCCAAGTCACTGAAGCCAAAGGAAATCTGTGCAAGAAGGGACAATGGTGAAAGATGTGGCAGGGAACAATAAAGCATGCCTAGAAATGAAGAATAAGTTAGGCATTAGGCATGATTCAACCCAGTTCAGGTCATTGACCATTATAATATACAGGAACTTCCATGAAGTCATTTTAAGTAAAACCACTGAAATGCCTAGGGTCTGATTTTTCAGATGCTTACTTGCCTGTAAGCATGTGAGTGACTTCTTCAAAGGTCCACACAAGTAATGCAAGCACATTCTCTGCTATCTAATGAAAACATTTGTGTATTTACTTATGGATGCAAAACAACCACCAACAACAAAGAGCTCACGTTTGAGAGGAGCCTAGATAACCAATGGTGGAGATGGCAGGCCATAGACAAACCCCTCAGGAGGTAGGAGATGTGCTACAATCTCAAAGTCACTTTATAAACTCAGAGGATTATGATATATTTCTTTGTGTATTAAAGGATGACAGGTTTGTTTAAACTAAAAGCAACAACACTAAAATTTTAATGTAAAATTCCTAGCTTTCTGTTTTCCTTACAAACATATCAAATGAGAAGTTATCAACAGTATTTTGAATACACTATGAATTAAAATGAGCACACATTTTTGCATGTCACCCCACTGCCTTTTCTTGTATTACAGTTAGGTCAGAACTAAAGAAAATACACGGACTCTAGTACCATGATATAGAATTGTATGTTGATTTTTCCGTGGGCTATTAATATCTTGTTACTGTGAGACTGTACTGGTTGGTGGTTTCTGGCTTAGTGGTGTTTGGCCTGTAGGTAAAGGAAAAAAAGAAAAGAGAAGATAGAACAAGACCACCTCTGACATGAATACTGACTTTCAACTGCTATTTTATGTAACTTATCTTTTGCTACTTCCACATTTTTACCTCTCACAGAAATTAAATACCATTATATCTCTTAGCCTGTATTCATTTTTGTGCATGCTCAAAAAATGTGTGGAAGTACTTTTATCTTGCTTACAGGTTTCTCTAGTATCAAGATCAAGACCTCTTAACTTCTGGATCTTGGGTGGAATTCCAAGGGACATTCCAGTGGGTAATAGAGTAGAAGATGTAAAACTGCCAGTAAGGGGGGGGGGGGGTAGAAGAATTTTCTCTCACAATCAGTCACAGGAGAGGGTGGGAAAAGCAGTGTAGGAGTGCTTAATGTGCTCTCCTAGGGCAATGCCTAGGAGACGTGTTAGACACTCCTAAATACAGAGTCCTAATCCAACCTGCTTCCCTTTTCCCACTCTTTCAGAAATAATTGTATTCCCAAATATCTACCAGCAAAATGTTGAAGAAGTTGTATTTTTATCTCTTAAGACAAACTTGATTTTTCCCTTTGCTTGTGAAATGACTCAGAATTAGGAGATTAAAAACATAACCACGTAGCTTGTAAAGGTTAGTGGCATTTAGTTATAAAAACCTCAGTGAGGAACTGCATTTCTAGGGGGTTGCTAATGGCATATAGAACCTTTAACCTCTGAGTCACTGGATCAAATCTGTCTCTTGTGGATAGTGACCAATTTTTGCTACAATTTAAGCTTTCAGTGCCCCATAGAAATTAAATATGTAGAAATTAGAGATGGAAAGGACCTGTTACAGCTTGCAGCCTATCTCCCTACCAGTACACAATTGTTCTCTCTGGCTGGTACAGATTTTCTAGTTCCTAGTAGGTCCTGTCCACCCTGCAAAGCAAAGCAGCTGGTATTGATAGCCAAGTTTAGCTGGGTTCTGGGGAGCTCCATGAGCTGGCACGGAAGCAGTATGAGGGGTTTGGCTGACACTTCCCTGCTGCCTGCCTCCACGGGGGGCACTGAGTGGGCAGTAGTCCAGGGAGCACCCATATCCCCCACTGCTGCCTGGGATGGGGAAGCAAGCAAGAGTCCCAGCTGCTTCCCACCCTGTGCAAAATACCTTATAATACAGGAGGATTACCAAATCTCATTTTCACTGCCTCTGTTGTTCCCTTTTCAAGTCCTACCAATGTCCCTTCTATAACCAAACAGCTGCAGATCATAGTTCTAAATTGCAGGTCTGATGGATTAGTTCAGGTAGCTAAAGGGAAGGCCAGATATTAGTTCAGACACTGATATGAACTAAAATTTCCCCAAACTTTGGAGGAGATCTGGAAGCTTGCTTGGGGTTTCTTTTTGATTTAAATGAAAAGGTTTGAACCCTATTACCTTTTACAACTTTCATTTGCAAGTAATTAACTATGTTGCAGAATGCCCATTATGAAGTGCTAGGAACTGAGAACCAACAATATTAAGGCTACTTCTGCAAGGTATTTAATGACTACTGCTGGCTATAGTGTTATAGGTACACATGGGTTTTGAAGGCTTTAAAAAAATACACGAAAAAACACACCAGCAAACCCCAAATCTGTAACAGTGGCCCATTCCAAAGTAATATAAACATGTAATAATTAAAACAGCTCTCATTCTCTAGAAAGGAATCTGAGTGGGGCTACTTTACCTTGTGCACCTTTGAGTGCCTCAAGGTGCAAGTTACAACACTGGGACTGTGTAGAGTATAAGTGGGATTTCTTCAGTACTTCTAAGCCTGGCTATATGCGCCTGTCCCACAGGCTTTATAATGCAATGTTTCCTTCTAAAAATGCTGGAAGTACAAATGCAGGCTTCAAAGCATCAGAGTATTTTTAGAATGAAAACTGAACTTTGTTGCTGCTGCTCCCTCTGTGCACCAAAACCTGAAGTGCCAGGGTGAGTGGCATGTTGGAGCTGCCCCATGCACCCCGACTCACTGCTGGGAGGTGCTGCCGGAGGAGCGGAGCTTGCCCAGGGCTCCCAAGTACCCCGTAAAACACAAGTTTCTCCATTCGCAGTGCAGCTAATGACTGCTATGTCACCAGTTAACCTATTCCTGATATTCACAGTGCCAGAGTTTCAGCTGTTGAAAAATTCAAGCAATCATAAAGGAAAATCCTTCGGGCTTCAGAAATACTGCAGTCAGGTGGTTTAAAAAAAGAAAGAACAAGAATTTAAAACAAGAGAATACCAAACAGGAACACAAGTAGTAAAATTAAAATTGCAGTGAATCTGCAATGGGGACACTCCACACTTTTTTTTTACAAGGTAAAAAACCCACAACCCTGTGCTGTGAAATGTCTTTTTAAACACAGATTTAGAGAATGAAATTGAGGGTTATAATCTAGTAGCCAACAAAAGCAAGAAAGACTGGAATGTTGGTAACCAATTGCAAGCACAGGTTCCAAGCAAAACATCTTGAATTGCTGGTACTGTAATAAATTACAGTTTTCACTTTTGTATTCTGCAAGTGAAAACAGCACTAAGTCAAGCTTGAGTGAGGGAGAGTAAAGGATGACCTTTTTAATTCACCCACACCCATTACAAGTAGAGGAACTGCAACGTGGAGCAGTGAGAAATGAAAATACAACACCCATCCTTGAGTGAAGGGACAGATCCTGCTCCCATAAAATGGGGTTCCTGTGTCGCTGAAAAGTTAATTGTCAGGTAGCATAGATGAAAGGCAAACCAGACTCTGGGATGGTCTGCTATGGTGGCTGTTATCTCATTTTCTTCCATGGATTAATTTTCCCCTCTTTAACTTTAATTAGATAAAAGTCTAGGGGTGGGAGGCGGCCCTGGAGTGCTCAAAGGGCAAGAAGTGGTCAAGAGCTGGTTTCTCTCAAAGTTTGATTAGCCTATTTGATAAGTGATACTAAGCATCCAATTGGTTAATGAATGAGGGGTTCCCGTGAGGTAAGTGGATGGGAAATTTAGCCTCCCCCACAAGGACAGCAAATATGTAAACTTCTGTCCTTCAGTTAGGTGTCTACTGTGGTTAGTAGTAAGGGTGATTTATATCCTATCTGGGTTCTGGAGTGTATCTACATTGATTGACTCCCTTGATCTTGACATCAGTCACTTGGGCTTTCAGAGAAAAGGGGAACGTAAGAGATAATGAAAGCTACATTAAAGAAGACATTAACATTTATGTAAACTTCATCCTATCTTCAAAGGCAGAACCATCTTTCAACAGCAAAGGGATTTATCTCCCACTTGAAAAATATTAAAAAGTTGCAATATATTTAATATCAAACTTCTAGCTTTGGTGCTGCTCTCAGCCTTTGGGTTTGCCTCTTATTTCTTGGCTAAATTGAATTATAGTTTAAAGTTTTACTGCATACTGCTTGCAAATACTGATGCAGACACACTAATGTCATGTGCAAAGAGACACTGAGGGGAAGAAGAGGGAAGAGAGAGAGAAAGATGAAGAGTTTGAAGAGTAGAAGTGTAGAGAAAATATTTGGAAAGTTCATACATTACTTTGTATTAAACATAGGGCTTTTATACATGTAGATCCATGGCAGTAGAAATCAGAGCATTCAAATAAAACTAAAATGGACCTCTGAAATGCACCCTCCAGTGAGTATCACCTACATAATAAGATTTCCCCCGCTGGCTGCCAGGCTCTCCTTGGCCCAGAGAACAGGGGGCAGGTTTGGGCCACACTGGGGCCCAGAGGGAGCCTTGCAGGAGCCGGCAGTATCCTCACTCTCTCAGCGGGTGACCCATCAGGCCAGCTGCAGCACAAACATCAATTACAGCAGCATTTTCAGTAGTGCTGAGCAGAAAGGTGATTTGTACAATGAGAAACAGGGCCACGCTATCACCCGTGAAAGGCTGAAAAAGTGCACAGACTGTCCTGGGTAAAGATCATCTCCTGTTCTGCTGCAGAAAACCTTCCCCCAGAGAGACATTTACAAAATCATGAAGGCAGCAGGCAAAGTGGATGAAAAAATGTTATTCATCACATCCTGCAATATTGTGTTTGGGAGCTTTTGCTGAAGTTACAAGGAGATCAGTTTAAAACAGGCAAGGCTTTATTTTTGCTTTGCCCCGTGAGTAGTGAAATTCTGGAATTTGTTGCTGCATAAGACTATAGAACCAGCAGCTCAAAACAGGATTAGACAAACTCATGGACAACATTTTCATAAGCAGATGTTAAAGGAAAGAGACAGGGATGTATCTCCGACATCTGTAATGCAAAAATTCTGGGTGTTGGGAGAGTACGAGGGCAATAAATTGCAGAGAGTAGCCATGCTCGTGTGCTCTCACTGTTGTCTGAGGATATTGGGCATGATAGAGTGGCCTGATGCAGTAAGACGTTTCTTATGTTCTTATTTTCTTAAATCATATTTGGCTTTGTCTAGTACTTCAATCATAGTAAAACTTAGATTCTTTTATTATATTTTTGTGCTCTTTCTGTCTAGTTTCAGCTAGAAATGTCTTTCAACACATTCCTGCTTTTTCTTAAGCCACAAATTATTCTCCTCAAAACAAGCAGTCAACAGCACAAGCCTTTTTTCTTTTTACCTATGGGTCCCAAAAAGCTTCAAATCTGTCTTCTCAACACAAAATGCAGTAGTTGTATTCCTGAGTAAAATACTGTTATTAATGACAGCCTAAAAGTGCAAGAAAGTGGTAACTTACAAATTACAAGGTAGAGAATTTTTAGTCCAGAATCATCTTATTAAATATGTCAAGAATTAGGACAAGTATGTAAGGCTGAGTAATTAAGGTTAAAAAAATCTGTGGTAAGTCTTTGTAGTAACTGGTGTATTTTTAGGCAGAGGACTTGCAAATAAAGTCTTAGTAACTAAGTCCTATATGGCATGTTTGGTAACTAGCAGACATAACATTTGCACTTTAAGTGGAATATGATCCTCTGTCTGGGAGAACTGGTCATTAATATGTAACCTGCAGAGCCGGGATATTCCTGTGGTAATGAATAATTTCTTTGCAGTGGAAATGTTTGCAGAAAAAAATCTATAACAAGGAGAGAAAGGAGAGGAAGCATTTTCTTCTTCATCTTATGCAAAAAATCTTTCCTACTCTGAGCATTCAAATGTAAAATTTCACAATTTGAGTGGAAAATTTTATCAGCAATAGGGGGTCACTGAACTGTAACTATGCTCACCAAGAGAAGCACCAGAGTATGGTCTTCACAATCTTGTATACCTTGACGTGTATTGAGATAAAAGGAAATGGAAGGGCTGGCATCTTACCTAGGTCCAAAAGAAAATGGCATTAACACACCTGGTCAGAGAAAGGTAGCAGGAAGCACAAATTGTTTCTTGGACAGTATCTCTGGACAGATAAGATATCTGCAACATTATGCTATATCCCTTGACCCATTTTTCTGCAGTACTTATACTAAACAAACTTCTAAGTGCTAACCTCCCACCTAAAAACACCTTGTAAAAAAAACCAAACCAAACAAAAAAACCCAATCTAAGAATTAAAGCAAAGCCAAGATGTCGTAAAACAACCCTCTGCAAGGAGCTGTTGTTGAGGTGTCTCCCCTGTGTTAAGGAAGTTGAGCTGTACTTGACTTTGAGGTTTCAGCTCTCCACTTCCTTACTCTTAAATAAACAGTAATTTCTGGCAAGTCAAACACCACCACACCTGACCCTACATTTATACCTATGATTTCCTCAGGTCCGCAGTGTTATTCTGAGAGAACAGAGAACTCATGAGCAGAATTCCTCAATGGATTTATTGGCTGCTTCTTACAGAAATAAACAAGCATGGCTCCTGCACTGGAGCTGCTGAGCTTTGAGACAATATCTCTGCAGATATTATCAGCCTCTAGATCGGACTTCCAGCTCTTCACTTAGTGACCAAAAATCCAGACCCATAGAGCTATTTCTAAATTACAATCCCAAAGACTCTTAATTGCTCACTACAAGGCAGGCAAATCCCTGTCACCAGCCATCAGAACATCCACTGGGCAAACAGCCCAGCTAAGCAAATAGTTTGGCTTAATGTACACACAAGCCCACAGCATTAGATAAGAACTACACATGTGCATAAAATCTGCTCTAGACAAAAATGTTGTCTACAGAAAGCTGCATTCATGCTTTGTCAGGGTGTAGCATATACTCAAGGTGATAAATCATTTGTTTCCCCACTCTCCCTCCCCCACTGACTAAATACCTCTATCAACAAAGTCTTCTAAGTCAAATCAACCTTTTAAAAATTCCTCTTTCTTAATGCTCCAACATGCATGGGTTCACAAAATTGAATTACAATATTTTTATCTGTTTGGGATCAGTACTGTTTCCTCCTCCTTGTGTTTACTTTCCTTCAGTAGCTGACATCAAAATGTTTTCTGGAATGCTGGGACTAAATAAGTTATGCTTAACTCAATATCTAATACAAACAGCCCTGGGGAAGCTCCAGCAACACAATCATAAAAGCTACAGTTTCTTTTAATAGCTTGCCACACTTTGCTGATATAGTATTTCTCTAATCACCAATCTTTACGTGCCTTCCTGACCTTGGAGCTCTCTGTCCAAATGACTTTGTGGTATCAAAGGCTTGTGTCATTGGAAGAGTGAATGGCTTTCATTTTTCTCCCTGAAACTTCCGGTTCCTGGCATCTGCAAAGAATTATTCCAAGCAGTGTTTTGCTGCCTGGCGGCCACTGCCCTGTAGTGGCCTGACTGATGGAAGTGACTTTTCCCAAAAAGGTTACTGTGGTCAGTGCTGGGCGGGTGCTGCAGTTCGTGCACGGCCAGTATTGCTTTCTCAGCTGATTTTGTCCAACCATTGGGCTACCACAACCATACACTACAGCAATTAATCACTATGGGGTTTGCAAGACATCAAATAATTAGGGTGTACACTGTTTCATAGTAGAATATAGCAGAAAACTAAACCCCTCCAAAATAACTGCAGATTTCAAAAGCCTTCACATTACAACAAAGGTGAATTCCTAAGTTTAAAAGCTTTTAAAGAAGCAGTCATTGCAGGGGGACCTAGGGAATCAGGGTGCACTCAACAAAAACTCATAGTGTGTGAATGTCCAAAAAATCACAGTTGTGATGCTCTGAGCATTTCCAGGCAAGGAGAAAGTCAATGCCTGAATCTAATCTCAGTTACTTAGGATTTGTCTCTATTAAAGCTACATCTTGTTCTCTTCACCCCATTCCCATCTAATTTTTCTACTTTCACGTTTTGTCCTTTTGCTCTATTTCATTATATTTGCCTCATTTTTTATTTATTTGTTTATTTTCAATATGAAAAGCAGTTGAACCTATATGGGGAGTTGCTGAGCTGAAACAAACTTAACAAAACACATAGCTTTTTCTTTTTCATTGTCTTTGGGGGTGGACTGTGGATAAAGAAGAGGATTTTCAAGATACTTTTTCATTATTTTAAGTGTATTACTGCTTTAGCTCCACAACTGCAGGTGAGCACCCTTAGTGTTAAGCACCGAATGACATGTTGCAAAGTAAACTGCTTGAAATCTCCCTAGTTAGGATAGATAAACCTGGAATGAGATAAGGTGATACAAAGGTTCAGAGATGTTAGAAGCCTGGTGTAAGCTGATCAGTAACAGATAAAATTTGAAAATCCTGCTTTTTCTTCCAAGAGACAAGATTAAGACCGTTTTCCTCAGAGACGGATTATGTATTTCAATTACTTAAATTAAATTTTAATTCAAAGAATGAAAACAAAACATCTTCAGAGAACCAAATCCTCCCAAAGCAATCTAACTTGACCCAAACCTCTCTCAGGGCTGTCAGTCCCTGGTGCAGCTCTTTCAGCAGCATGACCCTTTCTCAAATGAAAAGGAGAGGTTCTTGCATCCGCTCTACCCCTGAGACACAAACATTTCACAGTTGGAGGGAGCCAGCCATGGCCCCCTGCTCAGGGATTCTCACTCCCTCCTTTCTCACTAAAACACAAAGATTAGGTGAGACAACTTACACCTCTGGATTAGGCACCAAGTATGTGCACTGGTCACCTCAAGCTTCCTCCATGGGAATGCATAGCCTACAACCACACCCTGTATTCCCCTCTCTTGGCCAGTGTTATGTAGGCACTAACAGATGCCTGCGATGTGAAAGCCTAATAACAGCAGAGATGAATTTACCAACTGGCTTGTCTGAGGCATTCCCCAGTTCTTTTTCGTTAAGTTTCAATGGGCCTAAAATATCAATGCCTTCAGACGGCAGCTACTCACAAAATTGGTGCAGTGTTTTTCTTCCTGCCATGCAAAGTTGGAGTGTGTTATTTCAAGATGAATTTTGCTCTTAGCAATCATTGCATGAGTAGTAAAATTTTGTTTTTAAAAGAATTAGCTTGGTGAACTTCATGTAATATTTTTTGTACTAAAATATTTTTAATATCCAGGTTATTACAGATATTACCCAAAAAAAACCAGCCAGCTCTGACAGGAAGCTCAATAACTGTTTACTGTAAGACATGCAAATACACTACAGGTTAGAAGAGCTATCAGAAATCTGAAATTATATTGAACCCAGATTTTGGGACCATTATCTGGGGTTTTGTATCAGGACCAGTTCCTGGATGTAGCTAAAATCAGGGGAATTCACCAGCTAATTAATAGATTGCAACTTCATGATCCCTTCCCCAAAAAAGGAATAAAATCCCAGAAGATCTTTAAGATGTAATATACAGTATGCGTGGTACTACAACATCGGGGAATACTGCTCTATGACATCAATAATCATCACAGTGTAAATCCAGATTAGAAAAAAAAAAATAAACAAAAAAGGCAAGGTAGCAGCAGGCAAATTCTTCTGAATTAATATATCCATGTGTGTAGCATATCTTTATGTCCAAAGAGCCACTTGGATGCGATAATCTGAACTTCTATGATGAAAAGCAGAGCTATTCCTAAAATTGTCAGTAAAAGAAGCTTGGCCATGATCTCACATATTTTTCCTCTTTATGAATGTCACTATTAAATGTTTAATTGCTTTACTTAGGTTCATCTACTGAGAGTAGCAAAGAGAAACCCCAATACCCATAGTCAGAGGAAGATTTGGAAAAGAAGAGAGGGAAGGAGCCAAGAAGCTCATTGCCTGCCATTGGGCCTCTGGACAGTGTTAGCTCTCTAGTTGGCCTCAAGGATATATCTGCCATGTTTTAACATGTCTGTTCATATGGCAATCAGACTGGGTTTAACCTCCTGTGGTTGACGAGAAGAAAACTTAAAATGCATCCTGTCTCATAGAGTTACAACAGGAACACATTTCGCTGGGATGGCAGGACCCAATGCTTTGAAACCAAGCCCCAAAGTTTTCAGCCCACCTATGCAGCTCTGCCAAGGGCCTGAGATACATTTGACAGCAGTGGCATGGATACAGGGTGCCAGCTATCAGGAGTGCTTTTGCACTACCTGGCTTGGAGTGCCGTCAGCGTGGCTCACGGGACTCATGTCTGCCCCGGGGGTTGGCTGTGGCACCATGTGTACACTACATAGAATTATCGAATCATAGAATAGTTAGGGTTGGAAAGGACCTTAAGATCATCAAGTTCCAACCCCTCTGCCATGGGCAGAGACACCTCCCACTAAGCAATGCCACCCAAGGCTCTGTCCAACCTGGCCTTGAACACCAGCAGGGATGGAGCATTCACAACTTCCCCGGGCAACCCATTCCAGTGTCTCACCACCCTTACAGTAAAGAACTTCTTCCTTATATCTAACCTGAACTTCCCCTGTTTAAGTTTGAACCCATTACC